>RCUC01160653.1:0-54151 GCA_003697995.1 Taxidea taxus jeffersonii | reverse complement strand
TAAAAGTATTGTGGGAAAAATATGGTCTTCTGTGAAGTTTGTTGCATGTCTTTTAAGCTATAGATTTAAAAAAATTTTTTTGAATCATTTGGTAGTAGGGAAGGAGTATCAATCTTTTTAGGTCCTTGGGGCCTGTAAGTGGGGTTGCCAAATTTTAACAGATAAAAAATATAGGATGTCATACAATAGGACATACTCGTACTAAATGGGTTCATTGTTCATCTGAAATTCAATTTAACTGGGTGTTCTCCTGTATTTTATCTGGCAACCTATCTCTAAAAAGCTGAATCCTTACATTAGATCATGAGGGTGGAGCCCTCATGATGGGAGTAGTGCCCATATAAGAATAGACAACATAGTTCATTCTCTCTGCTATGTGAGGACCCAGCAAAAAGGTGGCTGCCTGCAAGCCAGGAAAAGAATCCTAACCAAAACCCAACCCAACTCACATCCCAATCTCAGACTTCCAGCCTCTAGAATTTTGATAAGTAAGTCTGTCTTGTTTAAGTCACCCAGTCTAGGTGATTGTTTTATATTAGGCCAAGCTATGATAATATATCTTAATATTAACAAATTGATTAAAAAACAAATTTATTTACTTTTCATATATCTTGGATCTGTTAATGGGTCAGTAATGTTATAAATACATACATGATTCATAATTCCACCCATTTACTGTATAATATTAACTTTATCATTTCTTCATTTTCTTCATTCTTCACATTATAAATTATGTTATAATTGGGATTTTTACATAATGTGTTAACATAGTTTACATTTTATTGATAACAGGGATTTAAGGATTTAAAAATAAAATGTAACTGTGTTCAAGTATGAAATTGCACAATAAATGAATATTAAAGTAAAAACAAAAAACAAACAAAAATCAAGTGCTGAGTCCTGCCTTGCTGAGAGAGGTTAAGGAACCAGCATAAGGCCCTGCAGTGGGTCAGAGCTGGGTATCTGACCTGGAGCTCAGGTTCTTTATCATCAAGGGGAGACATCTAAACCCACGTTGCTCTACTCTGCACTCAGTGAAAGGCCTAAGGGGAGAGAAGTGGATTTTCCCCTAATGAGATAAACTATGACAAGCCCAAAGTCTGCTTCAGCTCTAGTAGTAGGTGGAGAAAGTGAATGGAAAGGAGGTAGACAGGAGAAGCAGAAAGGGGAACGACCTCTATGTAAGTCTATAGTCTGCTCTCTGTTGTGGTTTGGGTGACTTCCTCCCCCAACTTGGTGGACCAACTTCTAGAATGCCCACGCCTTCATCTCCACTGTAGAGGGTTTCCACCGAAACAGAAAGGCCACACCCCCTACACAGTGAGGGGACCCTTGTGCATTTTCATGCTGAGATCGCTGATGCTCCTTTCCTAATCCAGCTATCCAAGTGAGCTGCCCTGAGACTGCACTTACCTGTATTCCTTAAATTGCCAGTTGCTATAGAACAACAAAGGTTAACAATTGGCTGTTACCTTTCTCTAGTATCTTCAAGCAGATATTATAAATTGGGAAGGAATTACAAATTTCGGAAACATCAACCAGGACATACAGATAGCTGCCAGGGTTCAGGAACAAGAGCAAGGTACAGAAGAGAGACAGGTACCAGGACCACAGTTACCTTCTTTGTTAATCAAGTTAAAACCTCTCAGAGAAGTAGAAGTTGAATCTATCACACTTTCTATATTGGAAAAGTAGGTCATTGCTAAGTGAAGTAGAGACCCTTCCCTTCCCCCTTCCCCCTTTCCTCCTTTTCTCCTTTTCTCTTCCCCCTCCCCTACCTTCCCTTCCTTCCCTCTCTTCCCCTTCCCTTCCCTCCCCTCCCCTTATCTATCTGTCTGTCTGTCTGTCTGTCTGTCTATCTATCTATCTATCTATCTATCTATTTATGAGAGCCAGAAAGAGAGCACAAGCACAGGGAGCAGGAGAGGGAGAAATAGGCTCCCCGCTGAGATAAGGAACCCAACTATACAGAGCTCCATTCCAGGACCCTGGGGATCATGACCCTAGCCAAAGGCAGACACTAACCAACTGAGCCACCCAGGCGCCCTTAGAGACCTCTTTTAAAGTTAAGAATTTGAATAAGGAAATCATTTGCCTAAAGTATGTGCAATACCAGCCATTTTGACCAGAGCCATGGACACAGAGCAGAACTAAAATACATTTGTAGGGAACCAAGTGAGACATCAAAAATTGGGGTTTAAAACTGCTTAGTTCATTAAAAGAATGTACATGGGGGACTTTAAGATTTTTCCTTTAGAAATTATACATATTCTCCCAGAAAAAGCAGCTGATGAAGGAAACTTTATATATGTAACTTTTTTTTTTTTTTTGCTTTTTTGGGAGTCTTTTGATTACTCAATCAGTTTTATTAGTAGTAATTATTCTGTTCAGATTTCTAATCTTTTCTTATTCAATTTTGGAAGGTTGTATGTTCCTAAGAATTTATCCATTGTTCTCAGTTGTCCAGTATGTTGGCATGTGATTTTTTTTTTTGTAGTATTCTGTTACAATCCTATCTCTGTAATATTGTAACTTCTCTGTTGTTTCTGATTTTATTTCTTTGTGTCCTCTCTCTTCTTGATGAGTCTGGATAAAGGTTTATCAATTTTGTTATCTTTTCAAAGAATCAGCTTTTGGTTTCATTGAGCTTTTCAACTTTTCAACTGTGTGTGTGTGTGTGTGTGTCTGTGTTTGGGGGGGATCTCTATGTCATTTATTTCTACTAGGGTATTTTGTATTTCTTTCTTCTGCTCACCTCGGGCTTTTTTCTTTTCCGAGGTTCTTTAGATGTAAGGTTAGATTGTTTATTTGAGAGTTTTCTTGTTTCTTGAGGTATGTCTGTACCACCATATATTTCTTTCTTAGAACTGTTTTTTTCTGTGTCCTAAAGATTTTGAATTACTATGTTTGCATTTTCATTTGTCTCTGAATTTTTTTATTTCCTCTTTGAATTCTTTCTTGACCCATTTACTGTTTAGTAACATGGTGTTTAGACTTTATGTGTCTCTGTTTTTTGTAGTTGGTGTGTGTGTGTGTGGTTGATTTCCTGTTTCATACCATTGTGGAAAGGATGCACAATACAATTATAAATTTATTGGGACTTGTTTTTTGGCCTGTTATGTGATCTATTCTAGATAATGTTACATATGCACTTGAATGTATTTCTGTGCTTTGGGATGGAATGTTCTGTACATACCTGGTTTATGTGGATTAATATGTCGTCCAAAGACATTGTTTCCTTATTATTTTCTGGGTGGGTATTCTATCCTTTGATGTAAAAGGGGTATTAAAGTCCCCTACTATTATTGTATAACTGTCAATTTCTCCTTTTATATCTGTTAATATTTGTGTTATATATTTAGGTGTTTCTTGTCTAAGTGTTGCTTCCCCCACACACACCATATTTGCATGGTGTATCTTTTTCCATCCCTTAACTTTCAGTCTATTTGTGTATTTAGTTTTGAAGTGAGTCTCTTGTAGGGATCCTATAGATGGGTCTTGTTTTTGATCCATTCTGCCTCCATATTTCTTTTGACTAGAGCACTTAGTCCATTTACATTTAAAGTAGCTATTGCTATTTTATTCATTGTTTTTAGTGGTTTTTGTAGTTCTTTTTTTTTTTTTTAAGATTTTATTTATTTATTTGACCGAGAGAGAGAGAGAGCTATCACAAGTAGGCAGAGAGGCTGGCATAGAGAGAGTGGGGGGAAGCAGGCTCCCTGCTGACCAGAGAGTCTAATGCTGGGCTCTATCCCAGAACCCTGGGATCATGACCCGAGCCGAAGACAGAGGCTTTAACCCACTGAGCCACCTAGGCGCCCCGGTTTTTGTAGTTCTTTTCTGTCCCTTCTACTCTTGTTCTCTTTTCTAGCAATTGAAGATGTTCTGTAGTGTCATGTTTGGCTTTCTTTCTCCTTATGCTTTGGGTTTTCAGTTCATATGTAGGATCCTAAGTGTACCGCAATGTATATTAAGTTGATGGTTAAGTGTGAACACATTCTAAAAGAACTTTTTTTTAACTCCTTTTGTGTATACGCTCATATTTTACATCTTTTTATTCATAATTTTTTTTGAATTAAGACCTTTTGTTTTCCATTTAAAGAAGTCCCTTTAACAGTTCTTATAAGGCAGTTTAGTGATAATGAACTCCTTTAACTTTTGTTTGGGAAATTATTTCTCTCTCTCTAAATTCTGAATAATAATCTTGCTGGGTAGAGTATTCTGGTGTAAGTTTCTGCCTTTCAGCCACTCCTCTCAGGCCTGCAAAGTAGTTGCTGAAAAATCAGCTGATAGTCTTATAGGGTTTCCCTTGTACATAACATTTTGCTTTTCTCTTGCTGCTTTAAAATTGTCTATCTTTAACCTTTGTGTTCAGGCGTGTTCCTCATGTTGTTTGGATCTCTCAGTATTTCTGGATACCTTTACTTACCCAGTAGCTGTTATGTCTACAAATAAGTTTTCTCTTCCTTTCTTTCTGTCATCTTATTCTAAGACCCTTATATTGTAAATGTTCACTTGATATTGTCCAAGAGGGCCCTTAATCCATCTTCATTTTCTTAAATGCTATTTTCTTATTGCTCTTCAGTCTGGGTGCTTTTCATTACCCTTTCAGATCACTGATCTCTTCTTCTGCATCTACCTTTGATTCCTTGAGGGTATTTTTTTCAGTTATTTCAATTTTGATTAGTTCTTTTTTGTATTTTCTCTGTTGAGTTCTTTCACTTTTCTCTCCATTCTGATGAGCATCTTTAAGATCATTATTTTAAACTCTATAAGGCATATTGTTTATCCCCATTTCATTTAGTTTTTTCTCTGAGTTTTTGTCTGGTTGTTCTGTGGGGAGCATATGCCCGATTTGTCATTTTGCTTGAGTTTCTGTGCTTGATCCTCTGAATTAGGTAGAATAGCACTTCTAAACTTCCAAAAATGGTCTTATGTATGGTCATCTCCTGTGTAGACTGTGTGCCTGGTGACTTTGGCTGGCTGACTGGAGCTGTGTCTGGTGTGGGCAGGGCATCGTGTGGCACTCTGGACTAGGGTTACCCTGGTGTGATGGCCAGAGCTGACATGGGCATGGGCAGGGCTGTCTCAGAGTGCTCCAGGTAGAGGGCATCCTAGCAGGGCACCTGAAGCTGAAGTGGATGTGGGCTGGAGGTTTTCAGGGCTCTCCATGCAGTGCACAGTCTTGTGGGGTGGCTATATAGCTGAGGCAGATAGGTGTAGGCCAGGGGGACCTGGGGTGCTCCATGCATGGGGCATCTTGGCAGGAGAGCTGTAGCTGATGTGGGGTATTGGCTCAGGCAGTTCCAGGATTCTCTGGCCAGAAGGCATCCTTGGAAGACAGCTAACGTCAAAGTGGATGCAAGTCTGGGTGTCCCAGTGTGCTCAGCACAGGGGGTGACCTAGCAGGCAGTTAGAGCTGAGGCTGGCACAGGTCAGGGTGTCCTGGGATACTCTACATAGGGGCTGCCCTGGTGCTGTGGCTGAAATCAAGGTAGTCATGGGCTGGGGATTCCTAGGCACTCTCTGCATTGGGTACCTTGGCAGGGTAACTGGAGCCAAAGTGGCATGAGCCAAGAGGGCCCAGTGTACTCTGCACCAGGGTTCTCTAGCAGGCAGTGGAGCTGAAGTGGTACAGACATGGCATGTTCTGGGTCACATTATGCCTGGGTCACCTTACTGGGATGGCTGGAGCTATAGTGAGCACTGGCCAGGGTGTTCCAGTGTGCACTGTGCTGGGGAAACCTTGGTGGAATAGCTGGGGTGGTGTGAGCTAGTGGCCCAGAGCTCAGTGAGGCAGTAGGCTAGTGACAGTGCCTGGACCTTTCTCCCATCTACACTATTAGGGTAGATGGGGAACATAAACCATGGTGCTCACCAGCCTCTCCAATAGAGAGAGAGATCCAGCAGTTCCCTCACTGTTTGCTGGGGTTCTAGGGCTGGCTCTTTTATACCTTTTGTGTGTGTGTGTGTGTGTGTGTGTGTGTGTGTGTGTGTGCTCCAGGACACCCAGGGCTGCTGTGGGCTAGGGACCCAGGGCTGAGGTGGCAGGTCAGTTCTGGCACCTGCTCCCTGTCTGTGCTATCAAGGTGTTCAGGGGGAGTATACACCAAGGTACTTGCTGGCCCCTCTGACCCAGAGAGAGTTCCAGCAGCTCTCCCATTTGGTGGAGTTGTAAGGCTGGATCTTTTGTATACTAATTATTCTTTTAAAACCACAGCTTTCTTTCTATGCCCTAGGGCCGATGAATCTGCTCCAGGTCCCTTGGTGCTGGGTTCACAGGGGTGGGGCTTCTTTTCATCACCAGTTTCTACCTCTCTTGCCATTTTTGTGTGTGCTGTTTTGGAGAAGCCATTCCAGCAACCCTCAGCTCTTCAGGAGGACTTGCTCGGTAAATCAGTGCAGAGTCGGTACGTCCACAGAGGAGGGGAGTTCAGTCTTCCTGCGTTGCCGTCCTGGACCAGACTCGGTACTTTATTTTTATGAAATTCAAATGCAAAACATGAAAAACTCTCAGGTAATCAACAGAATATTCAATGTTTAGGAAGAAAAAGCCAATGAATTCAATTTACATTTTAAACTATTTAATAGAGGTATTTGTTGTGTACATAATTTTAGTTTAATAGAAACACAAAATTTTTCTCTGGAAACACTTAACCTGAATGGAAAATGAAATCAGAACTGAAGAGATTTTAATGCACAAAAACAATTCTCCTCAAACTATAAGCAATGATTCCCAGCTGTGGAGTTTCTCTGCAGTTCAGGGTTCAGACCCAGGACAGGAATGAGGAAAAACTCCTTGTAGGTCAAAAGCTCTGCTGAAGTCATAGGATTGTACTTGTGGGCCCTTAATCAGAGTGAGCTTTCTCAAACACCCCCGGAAGGAGGTCTGGCTGCTCAGGCAATTTTGCTTCACGTCAGCTGTTAAAGAAGAAAGCAGACGCCTTCTTTAATTTTGTTAAATGACAGCTATAGCACAGTCAAGTGGTTTCTCTATCAAAATTAGAAGGCAATGAAAATAATTTAAGTCACAACTGTACCTTAACTGAGTCACAACTTATGTATTAATTATTTGTAATAATTACTTGGAACCTCTGAAATGCATAATTCAAATCCAGAATCAGTGTGAGAAGTTAAGATCGTGTTTGTCCCCTAAAATGATTTCCTACTCTGGTCACCTAAGATGAGTCACCTTGGTGAAGTCATCTAGCTTACTTCACATGGGATCCCTTATTCTCAAAGTCTTACCTAAGGGTGAATTTACGTGTGTAGATTATTTTAAATCTCCAAGAATTCCTAGGTATTTGAAATAACCTTTCTAAAAATGTAAAGGATTTGCTATCCAAACTTTTTCTTAATCTCTATTTTTTTTTAAGATTTTTATGTATTTATTTGACAGAGATCACAAGTAGGCAGAGAGAGGAGGAAGCAGGCTCCCTGCTGAGCAGAGTCTGATGTGGGGCTCGATCCCAGGACCCTGGGATCATGACCTGAGCTGAAGGCAGAGGCTTTAACCCACTGAGCCAACCAGGTGCCCCTTTAATCTCTATTCTATATCTACCTGAACTAAGACTTCCTTAGTGACAAAAAAAAAAAAAAAAAAATTAAAAGCATTAAGATTTTGACAGACAAAAATCACAAGCAGGCAGAGAGAGGGGGAGAGGCAGGATCCCTGCCGAGCAGAGAGCCCGATGTGGGGCTCGATCCCAGGACCCTGGGATCACGACCTGAGCCGAAAGCAGAGGCTTTAACCCACTGAGCCACCCAGGCGCCCCATGACAATGCTTTTTAAAAGTGAGTGGGCCAAGCAGACATCCATACGTACCAGGATAGCCACCGACATAAATAGGATTGTTGGTGTCTGCGGAGGTGGACTGGATGTATGGACTTTCAGCATGAACTGCATTCCCGTCAACAGTCAGAACCAAGCGGTGTTTGCTTTTCTGAGCTTGAAGCGTGTGCCATTTTCCATCGCAGAGAGCAGTGGTAGTTTTGGGCTTGTATGTGGCTGTTATCCTACCGGCACCATTGTTAACGTGAAACAAGATCTAGATCAGCAAGACACAGGCAAATACCTTGGTGAATTCTTCCATATCTAAGGAACACAATCCATTTATATAATGCTCTTGAAGTGGATAAAATCCCAAAATTCTAAAAAGGCAGGCAAACTATGAAAAACTGATTTTGAAAAATAGCCTCTTAAGGATTCAGATTTTATTACTCCCCAAATTACAGAAAGGACCAGTGACCACCTCCATGGGAATAAGCCTGAGCCACTGTTTTTGCACTACATCCTCAAATCAGAGGCTCATTTTCAGGATAGCAGGAGCTGATGGGCTGACTAAGGGTCAGTTCATAGCAGTTGACTAGTTGACCTATGAAGTTGACCTTCATAGTTGACCTATGAAGGGTCGTTTACTTGCTGTCTTCTGACAGACTGTAGACACTCTACCATAGCAAGTGGTAACACACACAAAAAAATCTATGACTTGCAACAAAAGATGGCAGGGAAGACTTGCAAACGTACTATGGTAAGGGTCTTATGCTGTATGTGAGATGGCGTAGTGTATTTTGAGGTAGACTGTAACAAATTGTAGATTATAAACCCATGGGTGACAGCTAGGCATAGTTTTAAAGGAAAAATAATAGAGGTAAAATATACATCAGAAATTACATTTTTGGCAACTGTTAGACTTCTGATAACATTTTTCAGATGTCACATTTTTTCAAAATTCTTTTGAAGTACAGATGAGGAAGAATTTGGCTGCAAGCCCCAGTACAGAGGCGCAAGCAGTCTGATGTAGAGGCAGCTCTGTGTAGACATGAGGATGAAATAAGAGGGGGTGAAGGGTAAGGGATACTTTCTTATATCCTTATCCTATTCTAGGATGTCCTAGGAGCCAGAAACCCAGTGGGGGAATAAGCAGAATTACTAGAAACAAGCAAATAAGACTGGAAAAATTTAGAGTACAAAGACTTGTTCCTTCCCTTGCAGTACCTTAAGAAGATTCAAGCATTGGTCCCACAGCAACACAAGTTGACCACAGTGCAAGAGAAGTGGTGCAAAGTGCAGTTGGGTAGAGATTGGATTTGAGAGACCCTCTTCCACCCTTCCCTGGCCTAGGAGTTGGCTGGCAGAAAATCCCCAGTTCTCATACGGCCTTCTGGGGATGGAGAAGATGGCTAAAGAGGAAGAGGTAGCAGTGCTCCTGACCAGATGTGAAGGCTGATCTTCAAGGGATGCTGGCCAAAGCTCCAGGATCAGTCCTCACACACTGGTGACGCTGAGACCTCAGACCACTCATTACAATCTGCACAAAAGACTGGGTTGTGCCTGAGAACTGGGAGACGCAAGTCATACCTCTACTACTGTCAGGAGAGAGCTTGCAGAACAGAAAAAAGACAAGGAAGACTCTCTTGATTCACATCTTGCCTGCACCCTGATGGCCCCAGCAGGGTGAGGAAGGAGAATGAGAACTAGGAGAAACTCTGGAAGCAGTTTTCAAGCAAAAGAGACTAAGCTACTGCTAATTGTTAAATTTATTTTATTACCAACATGAGAAGGACTGGAAGCTAAAAAGCAAGAGCAGAGTAGTTATAAAAAAATTTGTTTTCTGCATTGAGAAAAATTAGATGATGGTATATCCATCACATGGAATACTCTACAATAAAAAGAAATGAACTGTTGACACATACAACAAGCCAGATCAGCTGCCAGGAAATGAGGTTGAGTGTAAAAAGCCAATTTCAAGAGGATACAGGCTGCATCATATGGTTTATATAACGATTATGAAATAACGGAGATTTGTAGAACAGATTCGTGGTTGCCCAGAATTAGGGAGGCAGTTGGTGTAGATATGAAGGGCTGGCCCCACAGAGCATTGTGGTAATGGTACAATTAAGTGTCTTAATTGTGAGCGTGGATACATAAAGCTAAACAAGATACACATAATAAAATTGTATAGAGCTATACACACACCTGTACACATAACAACTGGTATAACTTAAAAAAAAGTGTGGATTGTGCCAATGTCAATTTCATGGATTTGATGTTGCATTAGAGTTATGCAAGCTGATAACACTGGATCAGCCTGGGGGAAGGGTGCAACAGGACCTCCCTGAACATGTTACTATAACTTGTTCTCAACCTATAATTATTTCCAAATAACAAGTTAACAAATATTAGGGAGGGTAAGAGCATCAGTTTAGCAACTTTCAGATGGTGTAGTATAGTTTTAATTTTGCTTTAAATTTAATTTCAATTCTTTTGTCATTTGTAATCTTTTTAGGATTAATTGAACCTTTTCTGCACTCCATTGAAATGGATCGTGGAAATCTGGATCTAGGTATTCCTACTGTTTCTCAGTTGCTCCGTTTCTGACCCTGGGGTAAGTGGGAACCTCACTGAGATCAAGCACCTACCTTGCCATTTACAATCTCTAATCCGATGGCATCTACTTTGGCGCTGCTGATCCCCAGGAGGACACCGTTTTCAGAGGTGGTACGAAATTCCAGTGTGATGTTTACATCTGATTGAACTTTGTAGCCTTCTTTGACTGAAGAATACAAAGGTAACCTCCAGTTAGGGGTGAGCCTGGCCCAAGAAGGCTCAGGGCCAAAGAGATCATGGGCTGGCTGGCTGTGCATTTTGGCTCCTGGCTCAGGGAACCTGGCTCTAGCTTTTTCATCCTCACCAGCAAGTCATTTTCACCCTCTGAGCCTCAGCTTCCTTATCTGTAAGATGAAGTGATGCTCTTAAAGAAGACCTATGCCATCATCAGGGCTAAGGCAGACTAGAGTCAGGGGAGGCGCATCCTTTCATCTAGAGCCACAGAAGGAAAAAGCAGAAGGATTTGATCCATAGAATCCCATCATCATCTTAGCCAGGAATAGTCCATTCTATTTTCCCAATACTGGGTATGTCATCATTTACTGAGAAGATTAGCATTCACACAGGGTTTTTCAAAGTGGGGTTTAATGAAATGGACATTTTATTTAGGTGATAGGAAAACTGAAAAACCAAAGTGGGGATATGTGGCAGGCAATCGTTCAGTCCAGGGTTAAAGGGGAATTGGGACTGAAAGAAAGATACGTGCTAGCTCTTCCCTCTGCCCACCCACCCACCCCTGATCTACCACCAGGGCTTCCCTAGAAGCCAGAGAAATGTGATTCCCTGTGGTAGAAAGCAGAACAGAGGTCAAGAGGAGTATGGTCCTGAGTGCAAGTAGGAGTTTAACCAAAAAGCCTTGAGGAATTTGCATTCTAAGGTATTTTTGACATTTAAATTCCTCTACTTAGGATCAGTATTTTTAACAATCTCAGTGGAGTCATTTTCTCTATCAGACCTGTCTTAATTTGGCTGGTCTAGATATTTTATGCTGATTTTTGTCAAAGGCCTTTATTAACTTGGGCAGTGACAATATGCCTTACATAATTCAGGGGAAGTGCAGATGAAAGCAGTACCACATGCGTGCCCTCTGCCAGGAGGTGCAGCATTCTTGGTGGGAGTGAGCCTGCATCAAGCCATCTGGATAGCATGCAAGGGAGAAGGCTTTTGTATTAGAAGTTGAGAAATCTGGATAAACTGGAACACTTAAATCACTGTTGTCTTGCTGCAGGCCTGGACATATCATTCTTGGATCCATATCAGAGTGCAGGCTCATAAACCCAAAGATTTCTTTCATATTGATAATACATACCAAGAGCTGCATATCCACTTCCTTCAAAGAA
Source organism: Taxidea taxus jeffersonii (assembly GCA_003697995.1). Classification (NCBI taxonomy): domain Eukaryota; kingdom Metazoa; phylum Chordata; class Mammalia; order Carnivora; family Mustelidae; genus Taxidea; species Taxidea taxus. The sequence continues at coordinate 42,421 of RCUC01160653.1, read as the reverse complement.
GGTTCCTTCCTGGGCCACTGCATAGCACCTAGTTACTGAAAATGCAGACACTGGCCTTTCCTTATCCAGCTGTTTGCCATTCACTGTCACCTCCCCGATGCAGGCAGGGACACTATGGGTGATCTAAAAAAAAAAAAAAAAAAAAGATAGGACAATAGATGCTCTAAGTATAATGAAAGTATAACAAGAAGGCTAGTTTTTCCTCTATTTCACCAAAACATTAAAATATTAGCTTTTAGTTTTTAAAATCGGATTTCCACAATAGTTTACATAAACATCTAACTGAAAGAAAGCTACTAGCTAGTAGGATTTGGCTAATAATTCAGTAAAGGTGTTTTCTATGATTTGGATTAAGTAGCTTGGAATTCAAGAATGCTGGGTTTTCTAATCTGCAAATACAAATCCACTAGTTTTCCTGAATTGTACCAGGGCTAAATGGCTGAGGAAAAGGAAATGTTCATTAACTAACAGGTAGGAAAGGCTGGCTGAGCTTCAAGGGCTTCTAAGGGGAAGCCCAAACACAAATCTGGGGACAAGATTTTAAAGGTTTGTATCATGCAGCCAAGCCCTAGTCTCAAACAAGGTAATTTAACAAACAGTTTTCCTTTACAAAAGAAAAAAGACAAAAACACAGCCACAATAAAGGTAAAATGGGTTCCAGAAAACGCTGCTTACATTTCCAGTGTTCCTGGCCCTGTAGTCAGAGGGAAGGCCTCCTAGGTACAGCTTTCCTTCCACATCCAACATGGTCCCATCTCCCACAGCGGTTACTGTGGGGGCCTCCTGGCCATCAACCGTCATGAAGCCCTTTCTTTTAAAGTGCTCTGTCTTGACCTAGAACAAAATGAGAATATTCGTTTTTTTTTTTTTAAGATTTTTTTTTTTTAATTTTTATTTGTTAGAGAGAGAGAGCGAGCACAGGCAGACAGAGTGGCAAGCAGAGGCAGAGGGAGAAGCAGGCTCCCTGCCGAGCAAGGAGCCCGATATGGGACTCCATCCCAGGACGCTGGGATCATGACCTGAGCCAAAGGCAGCCACTTAACCAACTGAGCCACCCAGGCGTCCTGAGAATATTCAGTTTTTAAGGAATCTGAGAAAACAACAGATATTTGTTTGCAACATCTCTTCATTATTGCTGTAAATAGCCTGAATGAGACCCTGAAGGATGGCTCCGATTTCCACACAGTTGGTGCTGAAGAGCCAGAGCCTGGCAGGAGACTGGGGCAGGCACAGGTAAAGCACATATTAGAACAGGAAGTACTCCAGAGTCCTAGTTATAAGAAAGCAAATGCCATAACCTAGGAATGGGCTCATTCACCCCACAGGTGGGCTTGATTTACTTCTCATCAAGTCGAGAACACTTTTGGAACCTTTCATTCATTCCACCAATGTCTGCTGAATGCCTGTTAGGTGTCAGGCACTGAGCTAAGCCCTGGCCATACTTCAGGATATCGCAAAGGACCCAACCTGCAAGGAGCTTATATGCTATAGGGGAGATAGTACACACAAAGCAAGCTAGATCATTTCATGACCATGAACTGGATGGAATAAAACTTAGCATGAGTGATTATAAGCTTCCTGATAGCATACCATGTGCCATCTGCCATCATTGATCAGTGCAGGGTGGGAAACCGTTGTTCTGCCTTTCCCAAGATCAAACAGGAAGTGAAGGTGGCCCCCATGCAGCTGGAGTGTGGCATAATCAACTTGGTTCTGATGAGCCATGTAGTAAATCAGACCACTGGAGGCGAATGTTCGGATACTTAGCTGAACTGAGAGCCTGCAGGAAAACAAGAGCTCAGCCCTCAGAAAGGAATAAACTTTCACTTTTAAAAATAACCTCAGAGAGAACCCAATCATTGTTTCAGTCTTTACATTGAAAGGTCTCAGCAGAGAATCATTCATTGATTCATCCATCCGTTCATCCAGTTAATGGTTACCCTATATGTGTATCTGCCAGGAACTGTTCTAGATGTTAAGGCTGAAGCAGTGAACATAGAGGAACGTCTTTTCTCCTACAAAACTAATACCAGAAATCTATCAGATAAAACTGATCAAGAGTCAAGACAGACGAACTGGTGGTTGGTTCTATTAAGTAGGCAGGCAGGCACCTCTGAAAAGATGGTATTTCCACTGAGCTCTGAATGACAGGAGCAAGCCCTACAAAGTCCAGCAGGATAGACCTGCATTACGTTTTTGGACAGCACAGAGTATGTGAAAACAATGACCTGATTTGGCAGGACAGCCAGGGATCCCCTAGCAGGGCTCTAGTGACGCGGCAGCCCACAGCAGCGGACGGAAGCTGGCATCTGGGCTGCCATCGCAGAAGGGAGCACAGCATCACCAGAGCGCTCAGGGAATAGGAAAAGAAAAGGAGTGTGTGGCTCTGCCCTCGTGGATGAGGGGCTCTGGGAGGCAGTATTTCCATCTATACTGCAGTGGGGAGTCAGTCCTGAGGGGAGCAGGCAGGGCTTGATTGACATCTTCAAAGGAACCTGTGCTGTGAAGAAGCCCTGTATGAGGCCAGGGGGCTAGCAGGAATTAGCAGGCAGCTGTTGCAACCATCCACAGAGGCCGGGTCCTGGTGGCTTCAACCAGGGGTTTGTGAGGGATGCAGAGGGGATGAACTAATTCATGAAATGTTCCGGAGGAAGAAGCAATAGGACCTGTAGATGGACTGAAGTTGCAGAGAGAGGGAGTGAAAATAACCATCTCTAGGTTAGGGTCTGAGGCACCCAGAGGAAGGGTGCTGATGTCCACTGAAATAGCAAAGATGGGACAGCAGGTTTGGGGGAAGACTCAATTCTCTCTTGGTATGTTGGTGTGGAGGAGCCAGTTGGGGATACACCTCCACAGTCCTAAGCAGAGGTCAGGGCTAGACATGTAGGTGCTGGTACAAATAGAGGATATTTTAAAGCCACTGAAATATGGAAGTTCCCCTGAGAGAATATACAGAAAAGGGCGGGGCCTTATCTGATAGAAGAGAAGACAGCAAATGAGACCGAGCAGAGAAGGGCAGAGAGAACAGGAAATCAGGAACGTGTGGGGTTAAGACAGCCAAGTACCTGTGATAGTGCTGAGGTCCCAGCAAAGAAGGGCTCCCGGCATGTGGGCCCAGCAGGTCTGGGATAACTGTGGCAAGAGCAATCAAGAAGTGAGGGGAGGCTGAGTGGGTGGGTGGAGAGGAACGAGAGGGGAGAAAGGCAGACTGCCACAGGAGACAGCCTTCTTTGTTTTTTGTTTTTAAATCAGGCAGTTCTTTCAAGAAGTCTTGAAATAACAGCCAGGATACTATGCAGGTAGGGTGGAATATGGAGTTTCTCGGAGTTTTTTTAAGTTAGGAACTACCATAGAGGGAATGGTTACCAGCATAAACACAGTATCTGGGTTTGAATCCCGTTCTGCTGTGTGCCCTGAGCAGGTGACTTGACTTCCCTGTGCCTCAGTTTCCTCGTCTATAAAAGAGCAAATAAAGAGCATAGCTTCCTCACAGGATAATTAAGAGTCAGGGGCTACAGTTAAATACTGAGGGACAAGGGTCTGCTCCTCTTTTTAACACTGATGCTGAGGGTGATGGCTCTGAGAGAAGTGATGGGCTCCAGAGGGCAAAGAGGGGACAATAGGACCCCTCCTCTGTGGTAGCAGGGGAAGAGGTACAAGGTGCAGACAAAAAGGCAGGGGGGTGCTCTTTCTGGTAGTGGACAGATGAGGGAGTTCTCTGTGTTCACTGAGGTAGTCATTGGCTGGGGCAGGGAGAGAGGCTGTGGGGATTTTGAGTTTGAGATGAGAGAAGCTATGAGAAGTAAAAAAAAAAAAAAAGAAAAAAAAAACATATTAGAGAACAGTACTGGCTGCCCATGTGATGTGGGAGTGCCATCTGAATTCGCTGGCTTTACATCCAACCAGGAAGGGAAAAGATACACACTTCTACAGCCTTGACCACCAGTTTGGGTTCTGGCATGGATTAGCCAAATAGGAGTTCTACCCAGGGCCAGGGTGCAAAGGAACACCAGTCATAATGGCATTGGGAAAATCTGGGTCAGGGATAAACTGTGCTGGGGGGCTGCAGAGGGGGTGGTGGTGAGAAAGCATGAGGGCTTTGAGGTCTTGATGCAGTTGAGGAGCTGCTGGGATGGGAAGTAACAGAAGTGAGGAGGAGGTGGCTGATTAATAGGGTGCTTCAGATAGAGATTTTGGAAGTAGGGTGGGTGTTTACAAAGTAGACCAGAGTATGACCATGGGGAGAGGGTGGCTGAGGAAAGCCCTCTGACAGGAGCCAGAACACTTGGAAGGTCAGATGTGGGGCTGCTGAATTCATGGAGAATGATGGCCTGAGCTGTGGAAGAAAGACACTGAGTCAAGGTCTGAGGCCAGAGTGATGGAGGGGGCAGTAACGATGGGGGCAGTCTGAAGGGTTTGGAGAAGTGGACGAACGTTGAATGTGGGCTGGCTTAGCCAAGCAAGGGTCCTTGGGGACAAGCAGGTGTGAGGGCGAGAAGGACCGGGCAGATTAGTGTAGGTATGGCAACAGGGAGTTTGAGGGGTGCAGTGAGAGAATTTGGGGGGATAATTTGATCAGATTAGTAAGTGCTTACAATAGAGTAGGGTTGAAAATCCAGATGATGATAGATCCAAAGGACTTGAGATTCTAGAATAAGAGGAATTTGGAGAGATAACCTATGTGATTCCTACATTCACACACAGGGGCAGCAACCGGCCTTCCTCAGAAGGGGTAAGAACAAACCACGGGGACCCCACTGAACCACATTGGAAGCATCTGTTGTACACAAGGCCTGCATTCCTGTTCTCTGCCTTCTCACTGCTGAGGAATACCTCCCTGTTCATTTCTCTGTGAGATGCCTAATAAAGACTTCGGAACAATACCCACCTCTTTCTGACAGCCAGCTGATTGAAAGGCAACACGAAATGGCTGCTTTGCATGAGGCCAAACTGGTGAGCACTGGGGATATAGTCTGGAGCTCTGTCCACAGCACACTGTTCCTGTAAGAGATGCAGACAGACTCTCATCACAGAGCCAGGGCCACCACTGACATGTACAGGTTTTTCCATAAAGAAAACCTCTCTGAAGGAACTGGATCAGAACACCACCAGCTACAAATATATGTTGGCACAGACTTAGTCTTTGCTTTGAATAGTTTACTTGCTATCTCTTTATCTCTGAGAAGGCAATTAGAGCTTCTGGCTTTCACCTCAGTCCCACTCAGGTTTGCTTAACATTCCTCTCAATTTTCATCAGGGGAGGGGCCGGAGGGTATCAGCAGCCACATGAGCGGCTATAGCCTGTGCACCAGGAAACAGACCCAGCAGGGCCTCTGAGGAGGACGTCTAATGCCTCCCAGGAAGTAGCAAGGGAGGGCGGAGAGCAGCCACTGCTGGAGGGGGTCTGCTCTGGAAAAGTGCCCTCCACAGTGAGTCCGAAACACATGAGGCCTCACACTCACATTTCTGGCTTCGAGGGGAGGCAGGGGTGGGTATGGATGCTACCAAGAGAGCAGGCTGGAAGTCCAAGATCGGCTATGCTTGGAAGGTACTGCTCTTTGCGTGCCTGCTCCACCATCTACATGATTAGAGTGCATGCTGCTTTAACCAAGGAAATGGAGGAACCAGAAAAAGGAAAAGAAGATGAAAACTAGTAACTGCCATTAAAAATATTTGGTTAATATATACACAGTGGAATACTACTCAGCTGTCAAAAAGAATGAAATCTTACTATTGGCAGTGACATGGGCAGAGCTACACAGTGATGGTAAGGGGAATAAGAGAAAAACAAATACTGTGTGGTTTCACTTATATGTGGAATTTAAGAAATAAAACAGATAACATATGGGAAGGGAGGGGGGAAAAAAAAGAGAAACCATAAGAGACTTAATGATAGAGAACAGACTGATGGTTGCTGGAGGGGGGGCTTGTGGGGGATGGGCTCAATGGAGGGTGTGCATTAAGGAGGGCATGTGATGCATATAACACCCAGTGCTCATCACAGCTGATAAACTGTTGAACACTACATCTGAGACTAATGATGCACTGCTCTATGTTGGCTAATTGAATTAAAAAAATAATAAGGAAAGCCCGTCTTACCAGATGTGGTAAAGCCTGGGGCTCTGGCAGGTGCTCACTGTCCTCTCCGTGAAGAGTGAGCTTCGGCCTTTCTGAAAGCAAGCAGGTGTCCAAGTCCACCTCTTCATTGCCAGCCGCACTCGTGAAATCCAAATGTCTAGATACAGAGTATTTACAAAATTAAGATACTGCAAGTCAACACAGGAACCAATATCATTTGATTATTGAACACTAAAATCCATGAAAAACCATTAATCTATTACTCTTAGAGTAACCAAATGGACCGTCTTCCACAGCAACTAGAAGTCTGTCTATCTTATCCTCTTGTTTGATTCTTTGGCCCACTCCACTCCAGGCCCTCCCCATGTTGTCTACCTGGCCACCAGCCCTCCAGATTGGGCTCGAATGTGGTCCGCTCCTCCTGCAGCCAGGGCAGAGCTAAGGGAAAGACTATGGCTCTGGTCCTCACAGTAGTGCACACTGTCCTCAATTAAACACTGATTTCTTTCTTACAGGTCTGCATCTGCCAGGAAGTCATGAATTACACTTGTCCTCCTTCCCTTTACTCTGTAGCCCTTGCAATATGTCCCATCTATATGTACCCTCTTGGCACTTTCTGAGGACATGGCTATGAATGGCACAGAAACATTTCTGCCTTATGGATTTCCTAGCCTCATCGCTTTCAGGAGGAAGAAGATGAATCAACTGTGTATTCATAAACAGAGAACTGGGTGAATAAATTAATCAGCTGTACAAATGAGTAAACCAAGGCTCTGACATTAGAATTGTGCTGAAACTCAATGTACTTTTTATTCTTTTACACTTCAAGGACTCTTAAGAGATTCTTTTACAGAGGACACGGTGACCATCAAAGATCCAAGTCCTTGTTCGAAGTCTCAAGGCAAAATCAGCCGCCCAGCTAGGAGGGGAGCTTCAGCCTCCTGATGCCCCCCGCAGACTCCGGTTCCACAACCCCCCCAGGTCAGCACAGCATTTGACCCACCAGCACTCTTACCTATGCAGAGGGCAAGTGAGGAAGAAATAACTGCCTGTGGGCACATGCCAGTTCTCTTCCTCCTCATGAGCTCCACAGAGGAAACAGACTAAGAGTTCTTAATTAGACAGTCATTGTTTCAGGAGGAACCATTAACAATTTGAAGCTGTAAGAAGCCCAGCTGTAAAGGTTCCTTTAAAGCGGTGAGCTCAAGACAGCAAGAATCTTGCATCACAAAATCTGTTCCCTGAAATTCATGTCAGAAGTGTGTTTGACCTCTGATGTTTATTGATAGTCCTATAGAGCTAATGTTCAATGGTTTTTGTTTTGTTGGTTTTTTTTTCTTGTTTCTTGTTTTTTTAATTGTAGGATTACCAGATCTATCCATCATTCTAATCCAGTAAAATCCATTTGGGTGACTGTTGTGATAGAACAATGGGATTCACTTTTTATTCAGAAACTTGGGATTTTAGGCAATCTCAAACAGCAGAGTTAGCAGATCAGTGTCAGTACTCAATAAAAGACTTCTAGGAAGTGCAGAAATATGCTGAGAGCTCAGTTACACTTACTCCATATTAAAGATCAGGTTTTTGATACAGCCATGGAATGATCTTCTCATCTTGAGCACTGAGTTCCCCTCCTCCTCTGGAATCCCCCCTATGTACAGCTTGGATACATTTATTGCCTTGCTTTCTGCTGAGGGGCCCAACTTCATTTCTACAGGATTGGTCTCATCCATTTGGACAGTGATAACTCTAAAAGGTCAAAGGAGAAAAGAAAAGCTTTTAAACATGATGAAACATAACTGTCTATTTTAATATATAATTCCAAAAGTTCATACTGAATGATTAAAGTTCATACTGAAAGATAAATTTTAACATGTACTATGTGAATAAAAAGGTGAATCTTGAAAATGAAAACTTACAATTGAACATTCTCCCCAAATGAATGGGTGTTATTAAATACTGTTGAATTCAATTGCTTATTGGAGGGTATTGTTCTTTTACTTTATCTGTAATGAAATAATCCAGCATGCTTTTAAAATATTTGGTCTACAGTTTTGGAGGGAAATACATAGTAAATAGTGTTATATCAACATTCCTATTTTACTATTTACTATGCTATATTTACTATTTTTCCATTTGCTATTTAGTATTGATGTTATCTACTAACACTATGGTACTATTTGCCACAAATTAATCAGATCTTATATATCAATATATACTGGGATCATTATATACTGGACCCCAGAAGAGAGCAGGGTTAAGGTTTTTCAATTTTGAAAATTCCAAATATCTTACTATGAAGCAGATGAAATTAATGTCTAGAGAGGTATTCTAGCAAGGTTCCAGAATTATTTTGGAGCTGTAAAATCTCCTCATGACCTCATACTAATCATCCCAATCATTTCACTGCAAAGAGTGTCCTAACAAGGTTCTTGTTGGTGAGGTCACCATGCCCTTGTACACAAATACCTTCCAGTCCTTATCAGGGAAATGGAATGCTCTTGTCCGTCGCCATATGTGCCCTTGGGAGCACGCAGGAGAGCTCTTCTCAGGCTTGTTCCGTCCCCAGAGTTAATATGCACTTCAATGTGGCCCTCAATCAGCATGATGGAAAAGAAGGGCTGGGAAGGTTGCTAAGAGATTTCAGATAGAAAAAAACATTACTATGTGATTTTTTTAAATGTTATTTTTTTTAAAAGATTTATTTGACAGAGATCACAAGTGGGCAGAGGGGCAGGCAGAGAAGGGGGGGGGGAAGCAGGCTCCCTGCTGAGCAGAGAGCCCGATGTGGGGTTTGATCCCAGGACCCTGAGATCATGACCTGAGCCGAAGGCAGAGGTTTAATCCACTGAGCCACCCAGGTGTCCCACTATGTGATTTTTTAAATTACTGTCTCATGAAGGCAATGTGGGAATATTAAACAAGTAAGCAATTTATTAAGAATATCACCATCTCCATCTAACACAACTCTTGTATTTTATATACGGCCTTCTAATCTCTGTTCATATAACTTACATTTGGCATTATGCTCCTATCACTCACCATATCAGAGATTGCCGTTTCTACATAGCCTTCACACTTTTTTTTTTTTTTAAAGATTTTATCTATTTATTTGACAGCGAGATCACAGGTAGGCAGCAGCAGGCAAAGAGAGAGGGGAAAGCTGGTTCCCCCCTGAGCAGAGAGCCTGATGCAGGGCTCAATCCCAGGACCCTGAGATCATGACCTGAGCCGAAGGCAGAAGCTTAATCCACTGAGCCATCTAGGCGCCCCGAGCCTTCACACTTTTTACTGCCATATTATGTGCCAACAAATAGATACGTTTGAAGTATTGCTCTATTTTTTATTGTTAAAAATTTAGTTTCCAATTTTTTCTTACTGTACATAATACTTTTTGCCTGTGAAATTGTTTCTAACATTTCTAAAAGTGGGATTAAAAGATTTAAGAGTTTGGAACTTACTAAAGCTCTGAGAACTATTTTGCCACATTAAAAATAGCTCCACCAGCAGAACTGGAATACAAGTGTCTCACAGTCTCTTTGTGAGCCTTGGATGACAGTATACTTTGCTGTCATAGCAGCCATCTTTGATTAGCAAATGGTCCTGTTAAGAATGGCGGAGGAAAACAGTCTGCCAGTTCTTTCAAAAGTGAACCACAGGGGGAAAAAAAAAAAAAAAAAAGTGAACCACAGAATTACATGTGACTAGCAAATCCACTCCTAGGTACATATACCCAGAAGAACTCAAAGCACTCAAGATACCCAAACAAATACTTGTATGTGAATGTTCATAGCAGCATTATTCATAATAGCCAAAACGTAGATACAGCCCAAATGTCCATCAGTGGATAAATTATGCCATGTACACACAGCGGAATATCAATTCAGCCATAAAAATGAAGTGCTGACACCTGCCACCACATGGATGAACCTCCAAAACACACCAAGCGGAAGACATGGACGATCACACGCTGTATAAGCCCATGTCTGTGAAATCTGAAGAGTAGGGGGTTCATTCACTGATACAGAAAGAAGACTGGCAGTCAACAGGGATGGGGAGTGACTGCTTCATGATAGAGGCTTCTATTTGGGGTGACAAGAATGTCTTGGAACTAGACAGAGGAGATGGCTTCACAACATTGTGAAGCAGTGCTACTAAATTGTTCACTTGAAACAATTGTTCAATTGAAACAATTGTTACATGAATTTCATCTCAACTAGGAAAAAAAGGAAAAGATGGGTAGAGTCCATACACCACTGTGTCATTGTTAGACCTTCACTAAGTGGCTCGGGAGGCACGAGGGGTCCCACAGACTAGTATTCCAGTCCTGGTTCTGACCCAGATCAGCTGTGTGACTTTGGACAGGATAATAATGTTCTCTGAACCCATTTCCTCCTCAGCAAAATGTAGGAAACAGCATTCACCCTGTGGTGTGGCTATGATAATTACACAGCAGTGTCTGTGAAGTCTCGTGTGCAGTAGAGGACAGCGGCTGCGAGCTGCAGTTAGATGACCCCTACTTCATCAGGACAAGACACTAGCATTCTGTAAGGCCTCTTCAGATTCATAATTTATGCAAGTTTGAGCAAAGGAAAGAGTAAATATCTATGCTCTTAAGGTGGAATATAAATATGGAAAGCCATCAACTTTTCTCTCCTCCTACCACTGGTTCACCGTATTTATCACAGGCCACATTTCTTTCAATCTTATTTGTAGATAAGGGAAATTGTGCTTCATGGAGCAGTATACTAAAAAACTCTATAAAACTTAAGGATTTACTACTGTCTTAGCCTTAAAGAGTAACGACCATGACATGGAAAAAAGCTCAATTTGTGCTATCTGTATGAGTTTGAAAAGAACTAGAGGTAGACAGCAATTATCTTCTCAGTAGCTAGAGAAGGAAAATGGACTATGTAACAGAGCAATCGCCAATTCCAAGGGGAAAGACATTCAATGGTGCAATTTCTACTTACTGAAATGCACACTCGAGCAACTGGCCACACAGCTACAATAAATGTTCATCACTAAGCCATTCTCCACCTAGTGTTTTTCAAAGTCAATTCCTTCCTGAGCTCCCAGGTGAATAGCAATAACGTTTGAGCTACTCACCCCATGGGCCTGCAGATGACCCTGCTTCTCCCCTTGTCTGCTCAGGGCAACCAGGATGATGCCACTGCTGTTCTTGGTGGCAAATGTGGCCAACAATTCCGATTCTGGTGACAAAGACTTGGGTGACATTTCAACGTAGCCACCTTTCAAGAAGCTAACACTTCGGATAGGCTGGTCACAAAAGAGAGAAAGGAACACCATTAGGCCCACCTGAATGCTACATGGCCCGTGGTGGGGGTTACTGTCAGTCTCCCCTTCATCTCTCTTCCATCTCCCCACTAGCTTATCCCTCCACTAGATATTGTTACCTTACTACATCAGTAAGTCAGGGAACATTTATAGAAACTCATTCCAACATTAATAAAAATGCTTCCCACCTCCAGTATACAGCCTTTTCTCACTCCATATGAATTTCTGAGTAAATCAAAAGTTGATCTGGCTATTTCCAGGTTTTTGATACAGCCCACATAGCTTTTGCTGGTGACACCTCTCCTGTGGGGAAGGGCATAAGAACAACAAAATTTGCATTTTAAAACTCCATTTTTGAAAGAAGGAATAAAAATGGGTCTGCAAGTAAAGACGATCTGCTTCTATATGTCGTTCTGCAGAAGTGTCTAGGTCTCCCACTAAGGATATTGATGGTGACTTCAGGTCAAATGAATGCTCTTCTTAGGACCAAGGAAAGGGGCTGAAATTAGTGAGTTAGACTAAATGGCTACCTAAATAAAATGTTTACTATTTTAAGAGAAGATACTATAGATCACTGCAATTTAAATATACTCATTAAAACATGGGCCAATTATGAAAGACAGTACACAGTCATAAAGAAACAGTAGCATGTAGACTGAAATCCAAGTTTCATGTAGGGTAGAACATGCATATAAGCCTCCCATGGAAGCAGGTGTGGACAGAACTATTCCCTAGGATTACATGGTTACAGAAGTCATTGGCCATTGCCCAACTACATAGTCATGAACTTTGTCCTGAAGGAAATAATTGCATTTGGTGAAGTCTAAGATTATCCAAATTCTGTTTCTTTGACTCCAAATCAGTATGTTATTTTTCTTAACAAGTTGCCACACTACTGGCTGGGGTGAGGCTGTCATGTAACCAAGTTCTCATTTCCAAAACACAGAGATGACTGAACATCTCCAAGTTATACTCTGAAGCATCAGCTAGTCACAGGAGAACTGTGAAGTCACATGGTTTCCAGTTAGAGTCCCATCTCATTTTTCTCTCTTCTGTGTTGAGCAATGAGCTGTAGACTGGTAGGCAACTACTTGATTTTGGATGTATTTCGACCTTTCTGAAACTCAGTTTCTTCTTTGTAAATAAGGAAGATAGCCTTGATAGATATCCAAGTTCCTTCTAGCATAAAAGTCTGTAATTTGGGATATCTTCTTAGAAAATGGGACCTTTTCTCCACTGTCTACATGGTGTCCAATTAGGTGCAGTACAGATGAGGGGCAACATGGCTTGTTGCTACAGGAGTATCCACCCCCGCTGTCACTATGTGAGGAAACATCTGGAATCTGGGATTAGGAGACGGGCTTCCAGTCCTGGCTCCATCTTGGCAGAGGGGTAAGACCTAGGGCAAGTGACCGCTGCCCTGAAGTTTAATTCATTTCCAAGATGGGATAGTGGCATGGTGACTGTAGTGGTAAACTGTGTTCCCTGGAACTTCCAGAAATTTCTGGCAGAGAGAAGAGGTGAGGACTGGATCTAGGCTGTTCAACTCACAGCATCCAGAGTGCGTGCACTTCCATGTGGCTTATTAGGATTCCCTATAAGAACTCAACTGAAGATGGAATAGTGCTACTAACTTATCTGAAGACCACTGGGCTGGGTGACTCAGTTGAGACATTTGATAATCCCACTCCCTGGAATCCATTTTGCCTTGACTGCTGGCCTTTCCTATAGGGTTTTTTGTTTGTTTTGTTTTATGGTGTGAAACTTAGGGCTTAATTTGTCCAATCCAAAATTATAAAACTGAGGACAGTGACCCACAGCTTATGTCAATTATTAAAGTCAAGTCACAAAGCTAAACATGAATTAGTGTTACAAAATTATTTCATTGTCTCCTCTGCCATCTTTTCTCTAACTTCCTGATGCTGGCCTTTCAACTTTCACATACATTATTCTTTTTCATCACACTAAAGGGAAATCCAGATGAGTCTGCAGAGAGCATTTTTTTTGGGGGGGGGGTCCGGAAAAAGAGTCTACTAAAATCTCTAGAGGAGAACAACCTGTGATGGAAAATGGGGTCTCTAAATATTGTAGAATATTAGTAACAAATGGTAAAGATTTCTAGATGTTCTAAAGGCAATAAATAGAAAAATCATTAATTTTACTACAGAAGGGTGTCTTTACATCCCAGTTAATACGACACATAGTGGTTTGAATCAAGGCAGATGTTACAGGTTAAAATTTGTCCCCCACAAAAGATGATGGAGTCCTAACCCCCAGGACCTGGGATTGTGACCTGATTTGGAAATAGAGTTGTTACAGATGTAATCACGTTAAGATGAGGAATTAGGGTGTCTAATATGACCAGTGTCCTTATAAAAAGGGGAAATCTGGACACAAACACACACAGAGGGAGGACAATGTCATAAGGCACAGAGAACGTTATCCACAAGGAATGCCTGAAGTTGCCAGAAGCTAGGATAGAGGCAAGGAACAGATTCTTTCCCACAACCCTCAGAAGGAAGCAACTTTACTGATACCCTGATTTTGGACCTGTAGTCTCCAGAGCTGTGAGAGAGCACACTTCTGTTGTCTGTCCCCTGGCTTGTGGTGCCTTGTTATAGTAGCCCTAGGAAACTAACACATTTGGCAGTTACAGACATGATTATGACACATGATATACCTTACAATTCTTGACCTAGGTAATCCACCCACATAAATTGGATCTTTATCTAGACGATTGAGATCCGAAGATGCTCCCGGAGTTTCGCCTTGCTTGGTTTCTCTGTAACTGGTGTTATATGCATCGATAACTGCTAGGATTCCTAAAAAGAAGAACCAGGAAAATGAAAACCATTTTCTAACATTAAGGTAAAAACGAAGTTCATTTATAAATTCCTTCGCATTCTGCGCATTTGACCCGGGAGGATTCGGGACTATTAAAGGAAACATGAAAATCCTCAGTACAGAAGTCAATGACTCCAGAATACATATTGCTGAAGGACAGCAGTGTGTGTGTGGCAGGGAAGAGAATGGAGTTGATCTTTGATTCCAATTCACTACTTACTGTTAGGTAACACTCTTGGAAGCCATAAAAAAAAAGTATAATATTCCCCCCAGCAATATGTGAATCCTGACATTTAGTATTTCAAGGAAAACAATGGCTTTCTATTAGAATATCATTCAAGACTACCCAAAGAGCTAAAGTAAATAAAAACTGCTGATTTTGGAAGGATTTCTTTCCTTCCTTCCTCCCTTTCTTCCTTCCTTTCTTTTTTCAAGTTGTCAGAGACAAGAGAGGAGGGGAGGAGAGAGAGAGAATCCCAAACAGGCTCCATGCCCAGTGGAGAGCCCTATGCAGGGCTTGATCTCACAACCCTGAGACCATGACCTGAGCCAAAGTTAAGAGTCAGACATTTAACCTACTGAGCTACTCAAGCGTTCCTGATTTTGGAAGGATTTCTATTCCTACGAGGGTGACCTGTACCATCTCATTGCCCTTCTGTGCACTTAACTTGCTTTCGGTTTCTCTGGAAGGCGATTTTGTACCAGGTTCCGTTGTTATAGCGTCTGTCTGTAGTAAGGGCAAGAGGTCCTGAGCCCAGGTCAACGGTAACTCTGACTCTGCCATGTACCAGCTCAATGGATAAAAAGTCTTTCTGTGAAGAAGAGAAAAAAGTTACCCAGGGCTACATCATTCTCACAGATTCCTTTTTCCTTCATGTTGCAGAAGGTAAAACCTTCCAAAGTCAAACTCAGAAATCTGGCCCATCAGAAGTCTCTGTTAGGAAACTGAAGCATCTGGGAAGACTTTCTAGAGTATTACACAGATATAAAGGAGAGAAACACATTGTTGCCAAAATCTACAGTAAGAGAAGTGGAATCTTTGTATCATTTTCATTTAGATCCACAAATGGGTCAGTCCTACAAATAAAACTAGAAGATTGATCACCCCCACAATAGAATAAAAATAATATTAAGTTCCTATATGTGGAATTCAAAGAAGGCCACAGTGATCAGAATGAACACTGAACAAGATAGAGGAAAGTCAAACTTTAATAACAAATATCATTGATATCTATAAATGGTAGGATGGCTCTTTTCTAACTTGGTGCTCTCCTGTATTTTGCAATGGTTCTTCAGTGAATTTATAACATAAAAATATTTAAAATGAGGAAATAGTATGACATACATATGTATACCTTATATTTGTATATGCTCACAAAGTAGTCATTAAACATAAATATCCTCACAGCAATTTGACTGAATATACTTACAGTGCCATTTGAAGTGAGGTAGAGAAGCAGCCCGTTGGGTGAAAAGGTACTAAAAAGCATAATTATCTGAGTTCCCGTAGTCCGGAGTGTTCTCTCCACGACCGAATACCCACTCCCATCAAAATGGAAGGAGGAGTCTTCATTCTGGGGGCTGTAAGACAGAGCAGAGGAAACACATCTATTCTCAGGAAGGTGGTTAAAAAGAAAGGATACCTTTACTGAGGGCTTCCCCTCACAAACATTGTGGTAGAGCTATTATTTCCATAATTTGTTAAGTCACCGTAAGTCATATCTAAAAATACGTTGCTAGGAGATTATGCAAGACAAAGTCCAGTTGCTTTCTAAGGAAAAGAAAGTTAACATGGGCCATGTTCACTGTAAGAAGAAAGTAGAAAGGTCTTCAAAGGATGGATAACTGCTATAAATATTTCTACTTATCAAGTAGATTTTCATTTGTTCCGACTTCCTTTACTGTCACTGTCCTTTCTTAATTCCAAAGTTTTCACAGTAATTTTTATATTAACATTTTATCACTTTCTGCTGGTTTTAAGCAATGCATCAGCTAAACTGGGATAATGATGAGAAACAAATATGTACCAATGTCACAGAAAGACTACTTTACAAAAAAAAAAAAAAAAAATAGAAGCCATCATTGACAACAACGCCCATCTCAAAAACCTGTGGGGTGAGCTTACAACAAAGTTATTCAAAATAGACCTCGGTACTTCTCAGGTCTGTGTGTTTTCTGGTCATCCCCATACCTCAAAAGGCTGACATTATTCACTCTTCAAATACAAAGTAAGTTTATCTGGAACATATCATAATACATTTAAGAAATACATTTCTGGACTTCAGAACCTGTATTCGGGGTTTTTTGCGGGGGAGGGGAATATGATTTGCACTTTTCCCAGCTGAAGGTGTAATACCCAAACTCAGAGCCACATCTCTAAGCAGGACACGTAACCAAACGGTGACACTGTTTCCATTAACAAAAGAAAAATATCAGTGCTTTATGCAACCTGAGGCTTCAAGCTGACAGCTTCCTGTGGTCCTGTTTTTTGAAAGATTTCTGTCCCTTGACCTTTCTTACAAGTCTAACTTAAAGGAAATGTACTCTGCATGAAGAAGCTATGGTTTAATTCTCTATTATTTCATTCTGAAACCTGTGACTTCCTACAGGTATGTTCCATTGCTCCGTTTCTTGGCTGGTCACAGTTTCATGTGGCTAACAACACAGGCTCTAGAACCAGACTGCTGGGATTCAAATCCCCGTCTCCCCATTTACTAGCTGTGTGAACTTATAAGAGTTACCTACTATCTTCGTGCTTCATTGCCTTCATCTGTAAAATAAAGACAATAGAAGCTCTCAGGAAGGGCTATATATGATTTAATACATGTAAAGTCCTTTAAACAGTGCTTGGCACTTAAATGTTCACTCCAGTTAGCTTTGATTATTCTGCTTTGTTCAAAGGTCCCTGAAGGGTTGTCATTTTGCCTATTAAAAGCTGAGCCTCAAAGATTAAGTACCTTGTCCAAAGGCACACCCAAGAAAATGGTGAAGCCAAATTTCAAACAAAAGTCCAGAAATCTCTCTAGTCCTGCTGTGCATGCCCTCTCCCTCTCCAGAGCTCATGAGTTCCCTGTTCTTGAGAAGGGGAGCTCTCTGCTTCTGGTTTCTCTCCATCAGCAGGGCCTGGCCACATGAGTTGGCCACAATGAGGGATGCACTCAAATGAAACCATGTTTGAATGCACATCTCCTGAGAAAGTTCCTGCTCCCAGGCCAATGACACTTTTCTGGGGCTTGTCCCCTCATGGCCGAGGCTTCTGTTCTATAACCATGAGATCCACAATTATCACCAGTCAGCCCAGGTGCCTGTTCCCAGGTGGGCCACAGGAAGGCAGCTCCGGAGCCCTGCACAGGCAAGGGACTCTGGGACAAATGAAAACTGGGTGGTTGCCAAAATAACCTTCCCTCTCCAGCTCTCAGCCCAATGAGCCTTAAGAATCACTAGCCCTCTGATGCAAGCTTTCATGATAGGGGGTCACACCTACTATACTACCCATCAGCACTCAGGGCAGCTGTTATGACAGTGAGTGGTGGGGGCCCCTGGACCCTGGGCCTCTGATGCCTTTTCACCTGTGCCTCCACTTGCCACAGCGCAGAGAACTTTCTCTGTGCTTCCACAGATGTCTCTCCTAGAGACCAGAAGACTTTGGAGATCAACTCCAATGACTAATGCTGACATCACCAGCAGCTAGCAGTGCCTGGAACACGGGGGACTGGCCTGTCCCAAAGGCCCCAACACAGCCTGTCACAACATCCACTCATCACTAATACAAGAATAAAGGCCTGTTAATTAAATAAAAAGGTTTTTCCATATTTAGATGAAAACTGTTAGAATCCGTGGCTTACTGTATGTCCTGTAAGAATTTAAGAGAGAATTATAAACATATACCAAAAACATATAAAAAAAGGTAAATATATTCAAAGAGGAATAAAAAACTAAAAAAAAAAAAAAATCAGTTCCTTTCCTTGGTAATGTAAGTCAAAGGTAAATGCTCGTTCTGAGAAAATTATTTAAATCTAAAGGACATCAATGGACCACACTAATGATTTAATAATGGCAGATTACACAAGAAGGTCAAAAGCACATTGAATTCTAATCACCAGTCTGCTAACTGATTCATTCATTTCCTAGAATTAGTTGGTTAACACTAAGCTAAAGTCTTCGTCTAATAAGTAGGGGAGGTTGCCCAAAATGAAGACAACTCGATTTACAAAGACGGACAGAACACGCCCCCTTGTGTCTGTCTCTGCACCTGCCCCTGTATGTTCTATGGCATGTAGGCAACTCTGAAATGCTTTTTAAACAGTTGGGGATCCAGTGAGTTTGGGACTGCTGCAACTCCAGCCGCTCCCGAGGACATGGTTACTGTGCGTGAGCGTATTAGAGGCTCCGATGGCCTCACCATAAGGCATTGTACTTAGCTGTTTCAGTGTTTCCCAACCATTTATAGTCAGGACATAACTTATATCCCCACTTAGAAGAAAATATTTATTAATATCCAATTAAACTAGTATCCTTTTAAAAAACATACTTTAGGCATGGTAGTCAATATAAGGATAGCCTGCTGATTTGCTCCATACCCAGAAAACCTCTGATTGAGCTAATGAGTCAATCTGACCCTGTAGTTCATGAGGGTGGTCAGCCCTCTACCAAAAAAAAAACAGTTCCAGGAATAGGGTGGAGGCCGGCGGGGTGGGGGGACAGTGGGAGCACCTGCTAATCCCTCCTCTCGGTCTGTAGCAATCTTTGTCTTTCCCTGGGGGCCCAGGGTGGGTGGACATGTGGTGGGAGGATTTTCTTTAGAGAAGAAAACCGATGGCTACAAAGAAAATGGACTTCCTCATTCCAGCAAAAGGGGAGAAGAGCTAGAAGTCATTAAATTCCCTCATTACTGCAGTTCAAGGCCAGCGGTATTATTATTAATTGTGTTATGTTAGTCACCATACAGTACATCATTAGTTTTTGATGTCGTGTTCCATGATTCATTGTTTGCGTGTAACACCCAGTGCTCCATGCAATCTGTGCCCTCCTTAATGAGTATTAAGGCCAGGGTTTTAAAATAACCCTGAGGGGTGCCTGGGTGGCTCAGTGGGTTAAAGCCTCTGCCTTTGGCTCGGGTCATGATCTCAGGGTCCTGGGATGGAGCCCCGCATCGGGCTCTCTGCTCAGCGGGGAGCCTGCTTCCCCTCCTCTCTGCCTACTTGTGATTTCTGTCAAATAAATAAAATAAAATCTTTAAAAAATATATTTAAAAATAAAAAAAATAATAATGATTTCACCCTGAAAATGATGGGTGAAATTAGGAGTACTGCAGCAGGTCAAGTAGGGGGACATTTTCTATATTAGAAATTTTTTAGCTCTGTTGCGACTTTCCTTTCTACAAGTAAGATTAATGATCTGGAGTCATTCTAGGGTCCTCAAGTTAGAATCACTAAATTGCTCGGGAAACTTTCCTGTCAGAAAAACAGCATGAGGAAAAAGTGATGGGGAGTTCTCGGCTCCCAGAGTTCTAGAGCTGGTGTCATTACCTGGGCAGTATCATTTTTTTTTATCTTATTTGCCAATTACAAAACCTTGGGTTTCACACGCTTATTGTCAAGAAAATAATTCTGAGGCATCTACCTAAAAAGCAATGGACTGTGACTGCAGGAAGGTCAGAGTGGAACATTGGGGTCGGGGGGCTCAAGTTTATGGAGGATTTTCACGTACATCATGGTAATTGTTCATCACCAGTGCTGGGAGGTAGGACAACAAGAATGTCATTTTCCTTTTCTGGAAGAAGAAACCAAGTCTCCATGAGGTGAGGTGACTTATTACAAAGTCACTGAGAGGGATGTGGTAGAAGAGGGAGCCTGAAAAATTCGGACTCCAAAGCTAATATATTTTTTTTTCAGTCATAAGGCTCCAATAACCAAACTTCCGGTCATGACTTTGAAAGCAAGTGAAGTCAAGGGAAGGGAAAAAATAAAAGGCTCAAACCACAAAATCCCAAGCGAGGAGCCCTTAGAGAAAACAGCTCTGACAGTAACAAAATGAAAACTCACCCACGAGTTTCTAAATGTAATGGGAGTTGCTTCCAACTGATCTTGTCACAGCTCCTTGTTAATTACAGATATCTATCTGGACAGAGCAGCCCATTAGATGACAGAATTATATCAGATGTTACATTTCTCTAATGGTAAGAAGCAATCTATTGTCTTAATTGCGAAAGGTTGAGGAAATGAGACTTGTATACTTCTGGGGTTGCAGTTATGTTTTTAGAAACGAAAACAGGGGCTGTTGAGCTCAGTGAGATTGTTCTTACATGCCTGCTTCTATAGCAATATCTGCCAAATGATGTCAGGGAGATGTTCTCCAGTGCCAAAGGCACTTAATTTCTAGAATTCCAGAATTTAAGAATGAGAAAGTACGTAGTTATAAAAACTGGTGGCAGAAACAAAATTCTCATCCTTGGAAGTATTTTCAAACTAAAGACGTACAGTGATTACCTAAGACGTCCCCGTGGCTCTCTGGGACAGAAGGTGCTTTAAGAAGATATCTGATGCTTCTCAAGGATATGATCCATGATGAAAGCATATGAGACACAGTGAAAACTTTTTTTTTTTTAAAGATTTTATTTATTTATATGACAGACATAGATCACAAGTAGGCAGAGAGGCAGGCAGAGAAAGAGGAGGAAGCAGGCTCTCCACAGAGCAGAGAGCCCAATGCGGGGCTCGATCCCAGGACCCTGGGATCATGACCTGAGCTGAAGGCAGAGGCTTTAACCCACTGAGCCACCTAGGCGCCCCTGAAAACTACTTCTTAAAGGTTAAAAATGATGCCCATGCTTCCATTAGTAAATGACCTACATCCTATCCTTTAGGGTAAGATGACCGACATGACGAACTCTGGCTACCGTGATGGGCATGGGAATTCCCTAAGCAGCTCTGGGACATGAATGGCACTATGTATTAAATTGTGGGGCCCGTTACCTTCCAAAGCAGCCATGGCACTTGCCCTCCCGTTCGATATAGTTCCACAGGCCGATGGACTGTCCATTCAGGAAGGCCTCTCCCATGCAGCCTTTAAAATGAGTAACCTTCACAGCAGGAGACTTCTAATATAAACAAACAAAACAAACACAACCCACAAAGATCAGTAAAGGAATACGTTCTCTATGTGCACGGAACTCCTTGTTGGGAACTCATACCTAACATCCAAATTTTGAGAAAACAACATCCAGAAAAATGGCCCCACTGAGATCACTGGATTTCCTCCCAATTATTAAGTATAATCGCAGAATGAGCGATAACCAGACAGGATCACAACGATCACCTCGGTTACCAGGGGCCCAGTAGAGAAGCCCCTTTTACAGGTGAGGAAACAGAGGCTCAGAGCATGTTGGTTAGTAGTGAGGGCCCGGCTGGGACGGATCCCCTTACTCTCTGAACACAGAACCAAATCCAGGTGACTCAACTTTATCCAGTAAGGGGATAGTGGGTATAATAAAATATATACCACTGGCTCTGGTGTTTAAACACTAATTAGCCTTATTCTACCACTAGAGTTAGGAGAACAATAAAAGAAATTACAGAAATGAATACGGGATACTGAATTTCCTCTTTCAGTCCTGGAAAAGAAACTCAAATCGCAAAATGGACCATTGGCTTCTTTTCCGTTTATGCTCTTTATTTGGCAGGACCCTCTGCTTTATAAAACCAGCCCAACTCTGCAAATTTGCTGTCATTATGTAAAATCACAGAAATGAGAAATATTCATCTGCCTTGGATCCATTCAATAGTTTAAGCATACTAGTTTTAGGGAAAAGCAGCCCATCAGTCCTGTTCAGATGAATTTCTCGAATGTTACCTTGATCTGTCCTCCAAGCCCTCCAACAAACATGAGCGTTGAGTTGTTTATATCCAGAACATTGGCGGTTCCAGGGGATTTACTTGTTTTTGTTGGTGGCTTCTGAGCTATGCTCATTTCTTTTACACTCAGTGAACCGATGTTTCCAAATCTATGGGTCACAAAGAATTACAGAAAGAACACTTTCAGAATCCCACATCTGTCAGCGTAAGTACACATCTGTTTCTAGGCAGCCTCCAGGCACTTCTCCCCACATACCCTGCAGCAGGCCCACCCCACTGGTCTCTGTCTTCTAGTCTTGCCCACCCCATCCCCAGTTTACTCGCAAAAACTTGTGGAGAAGGTCTTCTAAATCATAAATTGCATTGTGCTACCTCCTTGCTTATACCAGTTACAGATAATCAGTTAACTCTATTGGAAACAGGCTACTGCCTTCAGTATTACTCCATTTCCACAAATAAAGCAAAAGACAAGAATTCCCAGCAACAACAAAGCACAGGATTATGGAAAAGTAAAAAGATACACCTTAAGAGAGGCTTTACAAGAAAGAATTTTGCTTTGTGTCTGAATTTTAAGAAACCACACTTCCCACTTGGATCCTTGCCTTCTTCTTCTATGTACATACCACACCCCCATATGAGATTTCTACCGTGTTGCCTCTCACTCCTCTCTTCGGGGGAGAACACAGTCTACTGGTCGGCTAGCTTTAGACCTAACATTCTAAAGGTAACGAACTTCTAACTTTTTTCTTCTTTTGATTGTTAATTTTGGTAACAAAGTTTATTTCTTCCATAATAAGGGAAGGAAAGCCCTTATTTCTATAGTTAATTTAAATCCTTTAACTATAATCTAACTTCCCCCAAGTTTCAAAGACTATGATATGATGTGATAAACATGTTACAAACTTGTAAGATATAGTTTCAAAAAAAGACACTTGGAGAGAATTTTCTCTACTACCTGGTTACATAGATACTGTGCCATTTGTTGTCGTCAATTGGGAAGTCTGGAAATTCCAACCGTGTTGACCCGGAGCCCATATCCCAGAGAAAGGCCACCTTCCCTCGCCGCATCTCCACTGCCAAGAAATCAGACTGGGGTGCGGGCATGAGCTGAGATGAGTTTTATGCCGACTGTTTGCCTGACTACCAAAACATGTTAAAGAATGAGCTCCTAGAACATTTCCTCTATTCTGAAAAACAAACAAAAAACCCCCCAAAAACCTGCCTTTTGTCTTTAAACGCTCCCCTCCCTGGAGCTGGAGCATGACTCAGAGTCTTGGAGATGGTTACACCATTGTTGGATAGTAGTGCCCCACCAACCTTGACCTGCATGGCCCCGCACAGTCCCTTCCAGAAAGTTCCTCAGGGACACTCAGTGGGCATCACCAGCAACTAACAGGGAACAAGAGGAAAGGCACTGGACTGGTCTGCCCAGCCTGAGGAGGCAGTGAGTGAACGTGAAATACGTAGTAAGCCAGTCATGAGACCCTGCGACAGGACTTGCTTATGTTCTGCGCCTCCCCTCCCAGGAAGACGTTTCAGAATTTGTGCTCGTTAATATTTTCTGCTCTCACACCCCCAAGGGTTCTGACCCATTCCCACTGGCAGCCAAAGGTATCAAGTTGGTTTCCCACAGGGGACTTGCCCCTCAGGGAACCACCGAAATCTCATTGGGTGGAGGAGCCTGGGTGAAGCTGGACTGTTCTGATACACCCCCTTAGGGTGCACACCCCCACTCCTGATAACAACCTCCACGATCCAGTTTCCACCCCCAAGGCTGCGCTCGGTGGCGGAAGAGGCTCCAGAAGCCATTAAGAAATGCCACCCACAGCTAGAAATTAAGACGGCAGAGGGAAGGCGCTCTCCTCAACACTGAGGGGCCCTCCTCACGGGCATGCATTTGGGACTGTGTGTTTTTAATCTAATGCCACTAGTTTAGCAAAAGCTTAGTTCCCTTAGAAGGATCTGTGATTTCACCAAGGCCCTGTTTTTCTTTTTTTTTCTTCCATCAAAAAACCCCTGCCAATTCAGAAACTGTATACGCTCAGAAGAGATTCACTGTGGCTTTCTACGGCCCGTACTCACACTGGTGCTGCTCCCCAGGTAGAAGAGAAGGTTATCGGGTTCACTTGTCTTAACATTGAGGGTTAAGGTGTTATAGTTGGTAGAAGAAATCGGAGGCTGGTAGGCCCGGATGCAATCTCGATCTGCAGACACCGCGACTTTGATCTGTGAAAGGGAAGAGGAAGTGTCCTAATCACTCAGTGACAAACACTGGCCGCACACCAGGAGATCAAACGTGCTGTCCCAGAACCAATTTTCACTGGTCTGCAAGTTTCCTCTCCTGAGGATGCATGCTTTGTGTTTCATAATGTGAGAGATCAGGTGGTGAGGAAAAGTATTTGGTGAATGACTTAAATATGGAAAAGCCAGTCTTGAAGTTTTAAGACTATTTTACATAGGAAATGGGCTCGCTCATGTGAGACTTAATTCCTTGAGACAAGGAGCTTATCCAGATCACCCTGGAATCTTTACCCCTGACCCAGGGAGGATGTTTGATGATCATCTGTCAAATACATGACGGGATAATCTATTTATACATGCAGCAGATATTTATAGAGCAACTCTTGCACTTACTACATGTTTCTCTAAGTATCTGCATATATTTCTTATATTAGCTTTAAAGATCATACCTTTGTATTAATCAGAGCATTTAGAAGTGCCCATGGGGCTTACGTTTAGTTGGGGACCTTCACTGAAACAAACAGAAACCAGAGCTCATGTCAACCTACGGCCATTTTCCAATACTGAGGCCACTTGAGGGAGGAGGGAGTGGAAGACTCCAGAACAGCTTTTTCTGAGCTAGCAGGGTTCGGGCGGATGAATGTGAGACCAGAGGTCACACCCGTCCTCTATAAATCCCCAATAGTGTGTCAACGGCTTAGTCTCTTGAAGTATTTCCCCGAAATGCCTCCCCTTTAGAACATGGCCAAGGCCTTGAGCTACGGATGGCCGTAACACACTTTCTTTCCAGTTCTCAAGTGTTCGATGCACTCAGTGGCCTGGATTTGTGAGCACCTGCGTGTGCAGGCTGTGTGGCCGGGCTCCTGGGCGATGAGGCTCAGGGTGCAGCCACGCTCTGAGGAGCACTTGCATTACCAACACCGCATTCGTGAAACGATGGCAACGGAGCCGGACTCCACCAAGGCAGCTTAGAGGTAGACACTTAGACCATGAGCTCTACAGCAGCTGAGAACAGCTGTGGACTGACGAGTCGAGGCTACGGCTATAAATCTCCACAAAGACGTGAGATCTCTTCACTAACATTTGGAACCAGGTTGAATGAAGCAAAAAACAAAGAAAATGAGACTACTTAAGTCCACTTAAATATACTGTCCAGGGCGGGAGAGATGGTATTTTTTTTTTTTTTTAATTTGACAGACAGAGATCACAAGTAGGCAGAGAGGCAGGCAGAGAGAGAGGAGGAAGCAGGCTCCTTGCTGAGCAGACAGCCCGATGATGCGGGGCTCGATCCCAGGACCCTGAGATCATGACCTGAGCTGAAGGCAGAGGCCCAACCCACTGAGCCACCCAGGCGCCCCGAGAGACGGTATTTTTGAGACCAAGCATAGGCACCATAAATGAAAGTCATAAGTTGCCATATATATATGTGACATATATACAAATATATATTTACATACCTAAATATATATATGTGTGTACATACAGACATATATGTATACGTAAGTAAACATTCTTAACACGAAGTTTTAAATGTACTGTAGACAAGGCTGTGAGAAATGTGGGCAGTAAGAGCGGAGTTGGTAGAAGTCAGTGTGACAGTCCCCTCTACAGGAGTCCCCCGAGACCGGAGGTTACCGAGAGCCCCTGCTGCTGGAGGCCTGAGCTCCCAGGAGCCCCAGGAACCCACACTCACAGAAGCTGCTTGCTTCCGGGCCTGGCTGATGAGCAGTTTGATTTCTGACAGGTTTCTGTTCAGGTTCTCTTCTAATATCTTCAGAGGCTTCAACCGATCAAATAAAAGGCTGGCTTGTGTCTCGGCATCTTTCACTGTTCTTGAAGCTAGCAGAGCTACCCAGTAGCAGGTGGTGAGAAAGAGGAAACAAGAGAGGTGAATTTATTATTCCCAATGCACTGAATAAAACAGAACATCCTAATGATCAGATTCTTGAAATTTTGGTAAATACAGTTGACCCTCGGGTGACTTGGGGGTGGGGGGGCCTCTCAACCCCATGCAGTCTCAAAGATGCGAATAACCTCTGACTCCCCCAGCACTTCACTAGGAATAGCTTACTGTTGGCTGGAAGCCTTACCAACCATGTAAATGGTCAATTAACATGGTTGGTAGGTTACATGCATCATACACTGTATTCTCACAATGAAGTAAGCTAGAGTAAAGAAAATGTCATTAAGAAAATCATAAAGAAACTACATTTTCTGTATTCATTGAAAAAAAAAAATCTGTACAGTGGGCCTGTGCAGTTGAAACCTATGTTGTTCAAGGATCGACTGTACATGAAAAATGCACCAGCAGCACGCCCTCCCCAAGGCCCTTCTCTCGCCTTATAAATGCAAATCTAGACATCAGTGCATTTTTATTCCTTAGGGATGCTGTTTGTTAGCAAGACCCCACGGTACAATGGGCCAGTTGAAAATCTCACAACATGGGCTTCCCTGCTGGAAAGAGAGATCGGGACGTACTGGTCATTGAGGAGTCCTGTAGAAGTCTGTTCGTTTCTCGTAAGGTGGCGTCCACCCTGGACAGGTCAGTGGATGTGTTCAGCAGCTTCTGGCTCAATCCCACAACGTCCTTTAGGGTGCTTGCTGCACTCTGATTTGCAGATGCGGCCAGCTCTTTGACTTTGGTTCCCTTGCCTCGGATACCTGACAAATTTAAATGCAAGCATGCACTCCTCTGATCATACATGGGGAAAACCATAAACCACCATCAATGTGACTTCTCATGGAAACAGGTATAGTATTTCTTACAGGCTGCTGAACGGAAAATAGGACTTCTGGTTCTTTAATGGCAGTACTAACACTGAATGTCCTATGCCTTACCACACCCTCTCAGGGACAAATGAAATAGTTTTGGTAACAATGCTCTGTATTGACCTTTCAATACACAGTGAGATCACCTGCTAATCGTCGTGTTCTCAGCATCTTAGATGTTAATAAGCTAAACTTATTTGGTCTCCCTTCTCCTAGTCATTAAATACCTTCTTGAAATCAGTCCATGTGTAGATAAGAAGGTTGGGGAATTTAAATTTGTAGGTAGGATGGGCATGTCCTAGGCTAGAGGAAGTGGCATTTACCCACGTCAGCTGGCTACTAGACGGAACAGCAGAATAAAGACTAACCAGTCACGATGGATAAAGTGGAATTCAGTTGTTTTAAGAAAATCTGGGTGATGATTTTTTTTAAAGGCACTAGTATTCACATTTAAAATATCCAGTCACAAACAGGACAAAAACGAACACTAGAAGCAGCTGGATAAAGAGTCTATAGGTTTCTTCTTACTCTTGCAGCAATTCTTCAGCAAGTTTGGAATTACTTCCAAATAAAAAAGTTTTTTTTTAAAAGGGGAGGTTGGTGGGGTGGGTGGGTGGGCAGGGGTAGAGAGAATATTAAGCAGGCTCCATGCCCAGTACGGAGCCTGATATGGGCTCGATCTCACAACCCTGAGATCATGACCTGAGCCAAAATCAAGAGTTGGACGCTTAACCAACTGAGCCACCTTTCAAGATGCCCCCTGAAAAGGTACTTTTAAGTACTTAACCAACAAACATCATGTGTCCTAAAAGAAAGAAAGAAAGAGAGAGGGAGGGAGGAAGAAAGAAAGGAAAAAAGAAAAGAAAAAAGAAAGAAAGAAAACGAAACTTCATTAGAAAGTGTTCCCATGATTTAAGGTTAGAAATCAGTGCAAAGTGCCCCAAGCCCAGACCCTCGACAGTAGTTTCCATGTTTACCGTGGAACCCAGAGAGAACTATGGAGTTGTTAGGGTATCTTATAAGGCTTATCGTGAAAAGAAGGGAAGGTTGCAGGAATGTGAAGGATGCAATGCAGCTGGACTCATCTGTATTATACTTTTAAACAGTTTTCCTATTTCAGACGGTAATGAATAGTGCACTTCCAACCCATCAATATTAGAGTGATTTCTGAGCTTATTTTAGAATGCTTTATTGCCTCATGAAGGAAGATCACCAAGCAAGAGTTAATTGCCCCCATTTATAATGCATCTAGCATTATCCCTTAAAGTGGTAACATTCAGCTTCTTGCTGACTTCTTCAAATGACCCTTTCATTGAAGGATGTGTCAAGCCATTTTAAAAGAAAGCAATTCATCGGGGGTTGAGGACGGGTAGCAATCAATCCCAAGGTTTTTGGCTTTTCAGAGTATGATTTTAGCATTGCAATGCAGGTGTTCTGGAGCTATTTAAAAAATAGTTATCTGCACTTTCAAATCATACTCTTTTGCCAGTAAAAACTCCATCTCAGTCTCAATGTGGAACAAGGCTGTTAATCAGACTGGCAGTAGGACTTCCTTCTGCTGTGTAATGGCTTTACAAGGAGCAAACATTAATTAAACCAAGATTCCCCTTTCCACTTACCTTCAGGAATTGCTCTGAGTGTTAAGAGTGATTCATTGGTCCTCCTAGTAATTGTATCAGCATTCTCTTGAACTCTACTTGCTGTATTTTTCAATTCACTCAGTTCCAACGTGATACCTATTTAATGGGGGGAAAAGTGTCTTCTTAGGATAGCCTACTCAAAAGTTGCTTAGGCAACGGTTTCCTTCATCACTTTGACCCATCTACAGAATCAACAGCTTTCTATAGACAGCCCCCCAATATTGAAATTCTTCCAGCAAGACTTAGCACCACTCATTATAGAAAGTATGAGTGTTTTGAGCTTCCTTGATCATTTTTTCTATTTCACTTGTTACCCTTCCCTCAAGTATTTCTTCTCGAATTGCATGCCCAATTTAACTAGAGCTCAGGCGAAGACTTGTGTTTAAATCCCTCAGTCTTAATCATTCACTAACGTCCTGTCCACAACTTAATCTTGTCCACCTCTCTTCTCTGGCTTGTAAAACCCCCAAGGTTGTCCTGCCCAGGTATCTTCGCCTGGTACCCCCCTGCTTCCCCGGCTGGGGCCCCTCCCCTCCCCCCACCGCAGGACAGGTGTTCAACTCAGCCTCCTTCAAGTCTGATCAAAGCTGTTGGATCAAAGCTTTTACTTTGAATATTTCTGTTCATAACCCACAATCACATCTCAATGCTGGACACATAGCTAGAAAATGAATTATGGATAAAATACCTGATGAACACGATGGTTCTGCCTAACATTTTAACTGTTTGGTGGCCTCTGATATACCTTTTGCCATGTAAGCTGAAGCCCCAGCCCATCAATATGGATGTTAAAGCTTGTGTTTCATCTGCTTTACGATCAAGGGCGAGGGACTTTCCATTCCATGAGATGACGACATAAAATTTAAATTGCGTCACTCACAGAAAAATAAAACCTATGCCTACACCTGGGCCCTTGGCTCAGACAGTTATGGGAAGATCCCGTACTGGAAATGGAAGTGTTCTTAGAGGGGTGTGAGCTTTGTTTTAGTCCACTGTCTACTCCTATAAGGAAGGACTTGATATTTTTTGTTAGAATATATTACAGTGGAAGGTGTATGTTTTTCTCACACCACAGATTCCTGCTGCCGTTTTGTGTCGTGTTCACTGGACAGCCCATACATGTGTGAAATCAGTGTTTACTGAACCCTTCAGGAAGAACTCACTGCATTGTTATTTATAAAATATAAAATTTAAATTTAAGTTATATGATGTTTCTATGACAGGAATTTGGAATGGCATTGTGACAAAGAAGTGTTCATGTTCAAATTCCTCCAGGAAACGAGAATGTTCCAGTGGTATGCTCAGATTCTTACTCACTCTGCATACAGTCTGAGCTAGAAACTTACCTTGATGCTTTCTGCTCAGGCTTTTGCCTTCTTTTAGAAATCTGGAGCTGAGCTGGAGAGCCACTTTCCCCTTAGAACCAAGGGATTCTGGGAACTGGAAAACAGGACACCTTAAACATGGCAATGGTGTGGGGAGGGGGGCAGGTGTGGGGGAAGGGGGAGGGGCAGGTGGATTCCCACTGGACATGGGGAGAGCAACTCTTTCCGAATAGCCTCTGGTCTAGTTCCAAACATGGGAGTCCATGAGGTAATGGGTAGGGACAATTTAAATTGTCCTAATTCATGGCTGAGGAGAAAGAACACAAATCGTTTTTAAATATATGAAGAAAAAACCCAGCCATTAAGTGAAGATTTCTCCAGAGAGAAGATGTCTCAAGTAGGTATCAAGAAGTACTATCCTCTCGTTATAAGAAATGATAAGGTTTTCCTCATTTCCAGATCACCATTCCCTAGTCTTTGTAAAGAAGTATTTACAGCCTTAAGGGGCACTGGGGTGGCTGAGTCGGTTCAGCAGCTGACTTCAGCTCATTCACTCCTCAGGTCAAGCTCTGCATTGGGGCTCTCCCCTTTCCCTCTGCCCCTCACCCAGCTCGTGCTAATAAATAAAGTCTTAAAAAAAAGTATGACCCTAAGAAGTTAAAACTTATATCACGTGATGACAGAGCCAAACAGCTCTCACCGAACAAGAATGGTGACAAGCATGAATTTAAGCCACTGAGTCTTTGCTCAGCACCTTCTGGAACGATCTTCCACAGTGTCTAGAAAAGGAAGTCACACACTGTGGCCCCCAGGGCAGCTCTCACCAGGTTCGTCGTAGTCACCATCTCAAGAGCATCTTTTGCCACTTTCTCTGATTCTTCAATCAGGCTCCTAATGTTGGAATGGACGTGGGTTGCGCTGGTGGCATTCAGGGACACATGTCTAACGTTGCCAAGACCACTGTATAAGCAGCGTATTTAGACGTTAGCACAAACTATAGGGAACTTGCCCACTATCCTGAAAGCTTCCAGGTTTCTTACCCTTAGAAAAGTTCAAGGAATAACAACACAGAGACTCCCCTCTAATTCCAAAGGTAATCTTCAAAAGTAGCTACGTCGTCACGGGAACCCTCAGAAGCACTGTTTAGTTAACACCCGCAGAATGGACTATTGCTTGTTTCCCATAGTTCTAACCACCCATAAGTTTCTACCAGCTGCCCTCAACATTCTTTCATTTCTGTGCAGCCCCCCGCATCTGTCTGGGCTACCACTGCGTGTCTGCCTTGGCTGTCATCTCTCCTGCTGCACATGTGCTAATTTCTGAAAAGCTTCCCTAAGCATATATAAGGATGCTGAATCTTGTTCCTCGAAAGATAGATACCAGTGGGATGAAATTCACAAGAGAAGATTTGGAGGAGGATCAGATCATATTTCAATCATCTTAACTTCACTCTTACAAGTGGGCAGATCAGTTAGGAACCTGCCAACTGGTAATGGCGCAATTTCATCCAGCTCGCTCTATCTTGAAAATGAAATCTGACAATTGACACATCTTTGCCTGCTGAGTAATTCACTTCATTTTCTCCCAAGGTTATCAAATTGAGGGATTCCCAAACCAGACACCAGCAGTTACTGCTTGATTGGCACAATTGGGTGATTTATAAATAAAAGATAATGATGTTACTTAACTTTGTGTAGCATACCACATTGCTCTTACTAACTACCAGGCAATATGGGTTTTGTCCTAGCTATGTATGTAGGAAGAATTTTTTTTTTCTCTTTTGGGAAATAATGAAAGCTGAGGAAAAGAGAGGAGCAGAGTATCTAATTCCATTTTCTATTATGGATTCCTATGGCATGTGTAGGCGGTAAAGCTTCATGCAACACATAATTTATACAACATTCTATCTTATATCATTTTTAATTGCTTTCCTTCTGTGAGCTAATCTTCTATGGCAGCATCCCTCAAATTGGAAAGATATTTATTTTCCCCCCTCCCACAAAACACACCCAACACACAGGAGCACACACATTCCCAGTGAGTCCAGACTTTTTCTACCTATAATTGTAGCAAACTTAAAAGAAATAAATTAACCAGTTAACTCACAATATTGTGTAAATGTCCAGTAAGGACAAAACGCTAGTTCCTTCATTTGCTGTACATTAGATAACATGGGAATCTTTAAAAACGTGACAAAGCCCAGGTCACAATCCTTGAGTGGGAGGAGGACAAGGAGACAAAAGCATCAGTATTTCTGAAATTCCCCCAGGTGATTCCAAAGTGCAGACAAGTTTGAGAACCACTGTCCTCAAGTCGTGCTTCTCATTTAGAAGCACTTTGTCACAAGTTGAGGACATATTTAACAAATGCTAGAAACATACATTAAGATAACTAAGACAACAGTAGGCCTTCAGGTAGTAGAAAATAAAGGGGATGGTGATAATATTTGTTTGATTCCTATCCAGTTCACTGTGCATTTTCCCATCATATGCAGAAGGATGACTACCTTACCAGACATGGGAGGAATCCTCCTTGCCACGTGCATAAAATAGGAGTCCTCGTTTGTAGACCAAAAAAGAGTGATTCAACACTGTGAGCAAAGTAGCCGTCATTACTTTCTTTGCTCCACGGGATCACCCGCCCTGGGATTCCTGCTCTCACCTGTCCAGAGCACCTGCTCGTCTCTGGAGCTCAGCTGCGTGGTCCTCTGCTCTGTAGACGAGGTCAAGTGCTTTTCTTTTGGACATCTGCATGACCAGATCATCCACGTGGTGCCTGATTTTGGCAGTCCACAGAAGCAGCTCATCCCGGTGACGTTCTAACTGCTACGTGGAGAAATTCAGATTGTGAGCATACGCGCCTCTGTGGACTGATGTACCCGTGTGCGTGGGAACGAGGTGCGGGAAGAGGCTCCGGGCCAGACTTACTGCCAGCGCCTTCTGAGCCGCCTCGGCATGGACGGTGACAGCATCTAGCAAACTTCTCCCTCTGGCAATTAGCGTGGAGGTCAAGTTCTGTTCTTCTTGAACACGCTGCTTCTTTTCCTGGGGCAAAAAAAAAAAAAGAATCACCTTTGAGGATGCTTCAAAATGCGAGCCAGCGTCTGAGCGTTAGTGCCCGATACTACGTGCAGCAGTTAGTACGTGGGGCTTGTTTCTAAAGAAGCTAAAAATGGAATAAGCGACAGAGGAGAGTTGGGCTCCCAGCCCTAAGAGAGGAGGAAAGAGCCCGTCCTGCTGGAGACTCACGTGGAATTCGTGTAGGTTGGCACGGACAATGCGCAACAGGCGGTTGGTTTCCCGGGTCTTCGCCTCGGCCTCCCTTGTCAGGTCTCTTGCTGTCTGCAGCTCACTGGTGTGTTCTGAAAGGAGGCTGCCCGCTGCTGCTTTGAAGACCTCCAGCTCTTCCTGCGGCTTCTGGTAATTCGTCTGAATTTCTGATAACACATCTTCAGCGTCCCTGTTAGACATAGACGGTGTAGGTAGTAAGTAAATGAACAATGACCCTCCTATCATGAACAGACAGTGGAAGACTCTGCGTTTCCATCTCTTGTGTCTTCTTGCCATCGAAAGGGGTACATCGGCACCTCTTAAAAAAGGAAGTAACTTTTCTAAGACAGCTACAGGCATGGCGTATTTGCACTTTATCCTTAACAGGCGATCATTAGTCACCAATTTCCTTACATATTTTAGTAGAGGAATTTAAAGAAATCATCTCTCTGGTTCCATCCAGGAAAAATGGGACCACGGTCTGTGGGTGGTGACAGCAGCCATCTTGCTTCTTAGTACAGCAAGAAATTGAAAAGAGGCTATCCAGTGATTTGCTTCATTTGTTATGAAGTTATAAATGTATTTAGAAGACATAAAGGTTTTCCTGCAGCTAGTTAAAAAACAGATATTATAAAAACTGAAAATCGAAATGCCAAAAAGATCTAACTTGTACCACTGGAAAGAACAAGCTTTAGGAAATCAAAAGACATGTTTTCTTATTCTTTTGTAAATACACTATCAAATCGCTTGTTTAAATCAATTTTGAATTTAAAGTTACACAGAATAATACAATTTTCACACTATAAACCTTCGCAGGGGTTGAATATATCCAATTAACTTTCTGCTTCAATTTGTCGGGAGAACTTGGAAAAATTTCACGGAAAATGCCTTGTAAGTCACCTTCAGCTTCCACAGACAACCTATTGCTGTCCTAAGACACAACAGAAAACATTTCCCAAAGGTACATACTTAAACTCTGACATCGTTGGAACATCACCAGAACTTCAAACACTCTTAGAATTTCTCATGATTTCTCATGATAATTAGGATTCAGGCAACAAGAGCTAAAAGTACACGGGAAACATAAGTAAACCAATATATTTCTGATGTCTGACCATGGATCCCTTCATATCATTAAACAAAGAATCTAAGACATTTTGATGAATGGCTTTACCACCTAACCTGTGATCATAGGCAATGATAGAGTCATCAAAGACTTGACGAAGATTACAAACAAAAAACCTCAGCAGCGCTCTTCATTTCTTCCTACAAAGTTTGCCCAATGAATAAAATTAAACCAGTGTTTCTCAAATTACATTCCTCCACAGCACTCAAGTCCCGTGAGTTGGAAGCAGGTTCTAGGAGAAAGAGCTCTGTGGTGAAGTTAGGCCATGTTCTCTCAGCTCCCCTCAGAGACTCACCACGCACGTCAGCGTACTAAAAGCTTTGAGAGGACTTGCCCTGAAGACCTTGTCTCTCCTGAGTAGACACTGCCTTTCCCAAACTTATGCAGTCACAGGACACATTTCTTAAAGATTCTTATTTGAGAGACAGAGTGCACACAAGTTGGGGGGAGGAGGGGCAGAGGGAGAAGCAGACTCCCTGCTGGGCAGGGAGCCCCACACAGGGCTTGATCCCAGGACCCTGCAATCCCGACCAGAGCCAAAGGCCAATGCTTAACTGAGTCCCTCAGGTGCCCCAGGACACACTTCTTTAATGACATAGCTTTGGATAGCTCTGGGGACCAGCATGGAAAACAGATGGGGAACAGCGCTACGGGTGATGAGGTAAAGCATGCCATCAGGGGCACAGTGTGCACAGGGAAACAGCAGGCCAGATTCGGCTCTCCTTTGCCAGCCCTGGGCTGCTGTCTGTGAGCACTCCCACTGTTCCCTCGCTGAGAAGAGTGGCTCACTGCCTCAACCTTTGTGCAAGCAAGGTGGTTTAACACCTGCTTTCCTTCAGAGTCTGGAATTTGTTATATTCTAGATAGAGGGTGCATATGGGGTCAGCCCCCAAGAAAAACCTTGGACCCTGAACTTCTCAATGGGCTCCCCTGGGCAGAAACATCACACGTGCGGTGTTGCATTTTTGTTGCCAGGGGCAGAGTGTGGTGTGACCTCCTCAGGAGGGAGAGAGTGCTTAGGGAAAGCTGCATGGATTCTCCAAGCTCTGCTGTGTCTTCTTCCCTGTGTATCCTGCTGTGCGTCCTTAATACATGACCTAGAAATCTTGGCCAGGAGTCCTGAAGGTCCTTAGGAAAACTGACTGTGGGCGTGGTCTTGGGGACACCAACACAAACTACTGGAAGGTGTGAGACATATTCTTGCTTATAAGAATGCCATACTTCAGGTAAATGGCCAGTTTTCTAAGAGTTGTAATAAAAAAAACAGATACGTAATTCCTAAAATTATCCATGAAATTTGAAATGGCATAAATACACAGGGATTATGTAGGAAAAAGTAGGCCAGAGAACACATTTTAAACACATTTTTAAAAAATAAAAGTTAGCTTTAGTAATGATTGCACTCACAAGTTAGATCAGCAATCTTGTGGATAACTTTATTCCAAATAGAAACAGAAGAGCTACAACAGAGAAAGGGCAGTGGAGGGCCTAGCAGGCAAGGCAGGTCGGGGGTGCGAAGGGAAGAGGGTGGGAGAGAGGGAAGTGGGTGGCTTCTCCCCTTCCTTGCAAATGCTTAGAAAATGAGCTCTTCCCAATTGAACTTGGAGCTCCAAGTGGACAGGAAGGCTCTGCTCTCCTTTGTATTCCCAACTCCTAGCACAATGCCTATCACCTGGGGACTCTATCCATTTGATGAACAAAAGAATGAATGAATGATTGGGGTACCTGGGTGGCTCAGTGGGTTAAAGCCCCTGCCTTCAGCTCAGGTCATGATCCCAAGGTCCTGGGATCGAGCCCCACATCGGGCTCTCTGTTCTGCGGGGAGCCTGCTTCCTCCTCTCTCTCTGCCTGTCTCTCTGCCTGCTTGTGATCTCTGTCAAATAAATAAATCTTTTAAATAATTTTTTATTTTTTGGTGCATTATTTTTTTAAGATTTTTTTTATTTATTTGACAGAGAGAGATCACAAGTAGGCAGAGGCAGGCAGAGAGAGAGGAGGAAGCAGGCCCCCCACAGAGCAGAGAGCCCGACGTGGGGCCCGATCCCAGCACCCTGGGATCATGACCTGAGCCGAAGGCAGGGGCTTTAACCCACTGAGCCACCCAGGGGCCCCTACATAAATAAAATCTTTAAAAAAAAAAAGAGTGAATGAATGGTTGAACTGACCATGGAAGGGTAAGGGTGGGAGAAGACACCCCTACAATTGATTCCCAGGAATCTTCATCTTTAATAATCTCCTCCATCTTTTTTTTTCCTAAAGATTTTATTTATTTATTTGACAGAGAGAGATCACAAGTAGGCAGAGAGGCAGGCAGAGAGAGAGAGGA
The DNA here is from genome assembly GCA_003697995.1 of Taxidea taxus jeffersonii. NCBI lineage: Eukaryota > Metazoa > Chordata > Mammalia > Carnivora > Mustelidae > Taxidea > Taxidea taxus. Next base: position 5,652 of record RCUC01160653.1, on the reverse strand, counting down.
GGAAGCAGGCTCCCTGCTGAGCAGAGAGCCCAATTCGGGGCTCGATCCCAGGACCCTGAGATCATGACCTGAGCCGAAGGCAGAGGCTTTAACCCACTGAGCCACCCAGGCGCCCCTCTCCTCCATCTTTTTTTTTTTTTTAAAAGATTATTTATTTATTTGAGAGAGAGAGAGCATGAGAGGGGAGAAGGTCAGAGGGAGCAGCAGACTCCCCATGGAGCTGGGAGCCCGATGTGGGACTCGATCCCCGGACTCCAGGATCATGACCTGAGCCGAAGGCAGTCGCTTAACCAACTGAGCCACCCAGGCGCCCCTCCTCCATCTTTAATAAGACTCTGATGTGTGGCCAAGGGAAGGAACAGTAAGAAGAGGCAACAACACGGGGAGGGGGAGGAAGCAGTGGGACCCGCCAGGGAGCCTGGGCAAGCTGGAGATGGATGCAGCTGTCATCAGATACATGACATTTGTGCGTAATCCTGGAGGCCGCAGGAGCTAAGGACGGTTGGGAAGCGTAGCATAGCTGCGCTGAGCCTGGGGTAACCACCTCAAGAATGGTGGATCCCGGTAAGACCTGCGTGGAGGTGTGATCCCCTTTCCCCTCCACTGCCTACTTCTGCCAGGCATTTCAGGGGAAGGAGAATGCACATGAGTGGTCAGGGTCAGGCGGAGAAGGATTATAACGGAGCAGAGGTCTCTGACCCGGCCACTGACATTCTACCCACCTGTCTTTTCTGGACTGGGTCTCAAGTGGTTCTTCCTTCAGTGTTTGGTTGGAAAATCATAGGGTTTAGAGTGACACAGATTTAGGGATATGGTCTGGTTTCATATTATCCTGGAGGTCTAACATCGGGCAAGGTACTTAGAGTCTCTGGGCCTGTTTCCCCAAGCTAGTTCGTCCCCAGCCTCACAAAGCAACTAAGCAGATTATGTGACAAGATGAGAAGCGAAGTCTTCATGGCCCCCCTCCCCCAGGCCAGAGCAGGTGCTCCAAGATGGCAGCCCTCTTCCTCATTTCCTGGGACCTCACCCTCCTCTCCTCTCCCCTTGTGGGTTTTGTGATTAGTTCTGGGCCCTAACTGATGTTCTAGTGATTATTTTACTAGTTCTCTCTCCAAAGGCCACCTGACATTTTTTTTTTTCACCTAACAAATCAACGACAATGTCAAAAATTGTATTCAATGATGAAGAAAGATGTAAGCTCAACTTCGCAGCATGTTGCCAGTGGAAGTGTAAAGGAATTTTTAAATATTTAAGAAAATAATCTGGAAATGCAAGTCAGGAGTCTTCAAAATGCAAATTCCATGATTTCACTTCTTATCATCTCTCCTAATAAGAGGATAGTGTAAAATAAAGGAAAAGATTTTTGTCTAAGATGGGCCATCACAACATTATTTAAAACAGCAAAATATATTAATATCAGTTTAATATGACACTACAGGAAATGGAACTATGATGGCCTATTGTGTAACTGTTTAAACCCTACTGAAGATATTTATCATAACCTGCAAGAAAGACAGCTTGTGCTCCATTACATCAAGTAATAACTGCGAAAATACTAAGAAAAAAGCCCGAAAGGAAATACAAGCTCCATGTGAGCACATCCCTGAATTCTCTGATCTGTCACTGCTTATGGTGGTTCTCCATGAGTTTGAACAACTGAGCTGAATCATTGTGGCATAACGTCAATCTGTGTTAGAGCCTACAGCCCAGGGACTAGCCACTAAACTGTATTTTCTTCCATGAGAATTTACTGCATTATACTTGATCTTCAATAAATATAGCATCATGAGTTTCTTTTGTTTGTGTTATGGAAATGTTCTGGAGCCACAGGGGAAAAACAAGTCTATGGCACAAAGATAAGTATTGGCACTGACTACATTTTTCTCTGTTCAGAGTGGCTGGTACCCAGGGTTTCATTTGTTGGACAGTCGTGCCCCTCTCTTTCTGACATTCTGTCCCCAGTGAGAGTGGTCTTTTCTTCCCCTCCTTGCACACATCTCCTTCTCCACAGCATTCAAACTCCTACCTCTAATTGATTGTGTCATGAATGGTATTTAGAAACTTACTTGAGTTCCAGTATGGCATTTTGGTACAAATTCATGAAATGCCTTTTCTGTATGGTTTCCAGCAGAGATGTAATATTCTTTTGCATATTCTGAAGAGTAGAACTGGGTAGCTGGAAATCTTCATCCAAGGTCTGATTTAGAGTTGCTGCTTTTTCAATCATTTCTATGGAAACCAGCCATCAATCACTTAACAGGTCTCTCAAAAGTGGACAGCACTAAAATGGAAAAACTTAGAACCTTCTTCAGCGAAGTAGGCTTTGTTCATCCAAACTGGGTTGAACCTCAGGCCAGGCCAGCCCAGCCCATACATATATCCCTATGCACTCTGGTTGTCCCTTATCAAAATACTCATGGACTTGAGATTACTGGTTGATTTAATGTTGGTCTGCCCCAGTGTCCATAAACTTGTAAAGGCTGTGGTCACCATGTTTACCTCAGCATTTCCTGCACCTGACACAAATGTTTGCACATAGAAGCATTCAGTAAATATTTAGCTCATGCATGAACCACCAGTGCTCAATATTACTCTTTTTAATAAACACATTATTTGTTCAAATAATTTCTTTACCTTTGGCCCTACAAAGTCTAATTTGTATTGGATTTTGTACCTTATGTATCCTTAAACTAATACAACAAGAAAAGTAAGGATATGTTTCTGGTGCCAGAAAACTACCAGCCAGATTGGATGAGATGGCCCAGATGAGTAGGTCTAAACTACTCTACTATTGTGGGTATACTTTGGGACTGCATTGAAGTCCCCAAACCTGTCAACATCTATTCTGGGCAAAGGGGTAGGTGTTCAGAGTTTAGCTCAGCTACACTCCATGGTGTTGCTGCCGTGGGATCCATTTTGTTTGGCCAAGAAGCCTGAGTGACCTTGAACTGGACAGTGGTTCCTCATGCAAACCCATGCCCTGGATAGCCTTGGCAGGGTCATGAGCAAATGTCAGTTTTGTTAATGACTTCCCCAACAGCACTTGTGACCAACAGTCTTCCCGGACCCCCAGGGCCTTCTGCTTGTGGGCCTCTTCAGTAGGACTACCGTGGGGCTGACCCCAACCCCCCTGTTTTGGTTTGATTGACCAACACAGACTTAGCCTGGGACCACAAAAGACTCCAACGAAGAACCTCAATAAAGGCATGTGTCCCAGGTCATCTCTCTCTCTCTCTGCCTGCACCCTGCCTTAACCTCCCCCCGTGTGGCCCCTCAGGACATGGCGGGTACTTCCTGCTGGACCTGTGATTCATAAACTTCTGTTTTTCATTTTCTCTCGTGGTCTGCTGTGGGAGTCTGGCTCACCACCCAGCACCCTGTGCTCCACTTAATAAATGTTAATTTGACAAATTCATAACAGATGGGGAGGCACCATGTCCATTCAATTCTTAGGAACTAAATATAAGGCATTATAAAGAAAACATCCATTTTTTTTTTTAAAGACAAAACTCTCAATGAAAGGCTATGATCCAGACAATTCGAGATCCCCAACTATGGACTATTCCAGGCCTTTCGCTCTGGGACGTCTAATGCAAGTCACACACATCTATTTCTATGTTTAATAAAGGGAGTGGAGCTTTTCCCACCGAATAAGCACAAGTTAGACACTGACCCCAACCACACACTAAGCACACACTACCTTGGATATTTATCCGCAGCTTCTCAGTAAATGTCAGGAGGTCTTGAGTCTTGTTGAGGATTCTTTGAGTCTCCCTGGTTACATTTTGGCTACTCGTCAACACTCTGGCAAGCTGACAGAAAATAAAGGTCCCAAGTTAGTTTGACTCGGACTGACATGCAAGCTTTGGTGTACCAGTTGTCTCTTTTAAGCCACAAACTATGCCCCTGAGTCTGAGGTAAAGCTGTGCACCGATTCATGTAAGCCAAGTGAGTACTTCAGGGCGGAAACTAAGGGGCTAATGAAACAATTTACTACTCACTCTGTGGGAGAAAAGACAGTATCTTTTTTTTTTTTTTTTTTAAGGCTCTCAAACCACAACCTTCCTCAATGTCTATTGTGAAGACCTTATACTCGTTTCAGGACCCAAGGAGACAGAATATTGGAAGTACACTCTTGCTAATTTGTATTGAACAGGAGAATTCCAACGAGGAGTGAAGAACACGGAATCAGGCAAACTGGGTTTCAGGCCGGAGACCCAGCAGCTCCCGAGCCTCACTGATAACATGGAGTCAGGTCACCCCTTAACCTCCTGCAGCTTCCGAGGCCAACACACCACGATGTGTGTGAGGCCAGGAGACCAAGGGCAGAGACTTAGTTGCATTCTGCTGTTATTTTTATTAGGAATGTTATAATTTGCAAAATGAAAGCTTGTTTGTAATTTTCAGGAGCATCAAGGAACCAGTCTGGTTCTAAAAGTGTTTTCTAGTCAAAATCCAAAGAGAATCTTCTTTAATGGATAGAGAGAATTATTTTAATCGGCTTATCGTTTCCTACCAAATGTTCGCTCACTGAGGTACTTAGAGCCACATTTAAACCCTTAAAGTCCTCCCAAATCATCCTTAATTCTAAATTAACAGGAACCAACCTAATACTTAAGGGTGCACGAGAATGTGTGTGTGTATGTGTGTTGAGACGGAGACTAGATATGTATATGCATAGTATACATACACTATCATACACATATGTATATACACACACACGTAGGTGTGGGTGTGGGAACACACACATATGAAATTCAAAAGTGAAAATTGCAAATTTGACAATAAGCCTCCCTCCCCATCTGCAAACGAGGAGATTCTTGTCTGGGTGGCTTAAAACCATTCATCTGGCCTGGGCTGAACAGAAGTGATTCTCTGCTGACATCAAAACAGGCTCACTTGACATTCAAAGGGCACAAATCAGCAGCACGAGGCCTGGGATCTGAGTGTTGCTCAGAGACCACACACCCGCCCGCCCACCCCTCGGTTCACAGGAGGAAATGAGAGGCTGATGGCCCTGCGACGGCCAATTCTTCCCTCGGCAGAGGTGACAGTAGAAATTAAGGCAGGAGACTCTTCCCACTGAAGCACGGAAACTGGCAGGGTTAAAACCAATTTGAAGACAAAGTACCTGGAGCACTGCCCCTGGGAGGAAGAGGCTGCCCTGATTTAATAGAACCTTCCAGACCTCCCCAATGCAATTGCTTTCAAGGGCTGGGTGGGAAGTGGGCCCTCTACGTGGAGAATTTACCTCCCTTAGCAGACTGTCTGTCTCTTCTGCAACACCTTCAAGCTGATCTTTTGCCAGTTCCTTCTGTGGATTTTCTTTTAATAAAGCTTCCTAAAAAGAACAAAGTAAACAAATTACAGTGCTTCAAAACAAATTTGCTGGCTCTTGACTAAATCGCTTTTGTTGTTGTTCACAGAAAGAAATTCTTTCCTTGAAGTTGCACTAAGAAATAAGATGGATCACATGTACTTAAGGGTTGATTCTAGTACCATGTCTCTGTACTGCCACTTTTGGCATTACATTTCCTACACAGATATGGAATTAAAGTCTCATATGTCATGCGGAAGCAAATGTTGCCACAGTTCTGACGTAAGTCTGGTTTAATTTCAATATCAGAGTCGCCTAAGTTTTCACTATAATTG
>RCUC01160652.1:0-92651 GCA_003697995.1 Taxidea taxus jeffersonii | reverse complement strand
TCTTATGGCATCACTTATCTCTCGAATTCTCTCCTCGTGGTCCTGTAGTTGTTTGTCTCTCTTTTGCTCAGCTTCTTTATTCTCTGTCATTTGGTCTTCTATATCACTAATTCTGTCTTCTGCCTCATTTATCCTAGCAGTAACAGCCTCCATTTTTGATTGCACCTCATTAATAGCTTTTTTTATTTCAACTTGATTAGACTTTAGTTCTTTTATTTCTCCAGAAAGGGCTTTTATTTCTCCTGACAGGGTTTCTCTAATATCTTCTATGCCTTTTTCGAGCCCGGCTAGAACCTTGAGAATCGTCATCCTGAATTCCAGATCTGACATATTACCAATGTCTGTATTGATTAGGTCCCTAGCCTTCGGTCCTGTCTCCTGCTCTTTTTTTTGTGGTGAGTTTTTCCGCCTTGTCATTTTGTCCAGATAAGAATCCGCTGTTCTCCTTGTTAAGTGAACTTGGTCTTGGCTGGATTTCTTTGATCTTCTGGGGGAGGGGCCTGTTGTGGTGATTCTCAGGTGTCTCTGCCCCAGGCGGAATTGCACCGCCCATACCAGGGGCTGGGCTAGGTAATCCTCTCAGGTTCACTTTTGGGAGCTTTTGTTCCCTGAACGCTTTCCGTAGAGTTCCGGAGGACGGGAATGACAATGGTGGCCTCCCAATCTCCGGATCAGAGGAGCCGAGAGCTAGGGGCCCCAGTCTTCAGTGCGCCTTCATAGAAAAGCGTTTAATCCCTCTGGTCTCCCCCGCCCCCGTTTGCGCCCAGAGACCGCGCGTGCCCGGAGACCGCGCTCAGAGAAAATCGTGTGTAAGCAGTCCCGTCTTACTGTCTTCTGGGAGCGCTCCGAGCTCACCCAGCCTGTGACCAAGCGTCTCTGTCTCTGACAGAGTCCCACCTGGAGTCTCCGAACCCCATAGATCCCTGAGCTCTCCCGGGTCGGAGTCTCCCCGGATCTTGTGGGGACCCCTCGCACAGAGCACTGGCCGGAGCCACAGAGCACCGGCCCATGCCACAGAGCACCGGTCCGTGTCACAGACCACTAGGAAACCTCGGCTCTGTCTCCGCAGCCGGCTTCCCCGCTCTAATACCTGTGAGCTCTGCAACACTCAGACACCCCCGATCCTTCTGTGACCCCGTGGGACCTGAGTCCACGTTGTCCCCGTGAGGTCTTCACCCCAGTTTAGCCTCTGGAGCGATGTCCCTCCGTGGAGCAGACTTTTAAAAGTCCTGACTTTGTGCTCCGCCGCTTGCCGGTATCCAGCCACTCCCCCTGGGGTCTATCTTCCCGTCGCGTTGGATTCACTTCTCCGCTGGTCCTGCCTTTCAGAAAGTGGTCGATTTTCTGTTTCTAGAATTGTTGTTTTTCTTCTCTTCGATCTCCTGTTGGATTCATAGGTGTTCGGAATGGTTTGATAGGCTATCTAGCTGATCTCCTGCTGGCTGATGTCGTCTCAGCCTGCTACTTCTCCGCCATCTTGACTCCTCCCTCTTAAGCATTCTTATTTTAAATTCCATAACTGATGAGCCCATTATCTGGATTATCAGCCTATATATATTGTGTAATGCTTATTTTGGTCATTAATCACATTGTCTTATTCCTCAAATGTCTGTATAATTTTGGGGGGGATCCAGACACCACATTCAAGACATTTCTGGGATCATTTGAGGTCTTACATGACCTCAAATATTCTTCCATATTTGGGCAGAACAATTCTTTACTGTCTTTGTAGCTTTCAGACAATTTTTTGGGTACAGATATTCTTCTCAAACTATCTGGGCTAGAAGACTAGTTTGTTTCCTTCCTTCCTTCCTTCCTTCTTTTTTCTCTCTCTCTCTTTTTTAACCTTTACAAATGATATGTTGTCCAGCATTGTGATAACACAGTGTGGTCCACTGTGCTGTGTTCGAATGCAGTTGTGGCAAATGTGATCCATTATATAAGTTCAAGAATAACTGAACTCGTCTCTACCATGTTCAACAACAAGATTAACGCCTCGCATGTGTATCTGGGTGTTATTTTAACTGCTATAAAAGTTTCTAAATGCTCTCAATTTCTGTATGTGGATCCTTGCTTATCTGTAGTATTTGAGGGACCACATGTTAAGGACACTATTATAGGCCACACGTAGAGATATAGGGTTCCAAGAGACAGAAAGGAGATCCTACACTTAAAGGAAGATGTCTAAAATGAGCAAGACCTAGTTTGTTTTAAGTAAAAAAGTCTATGCTTCAAACTAGAGTAATGTGATTTCAATTTTTAAAAATGGACTGGTCTTTAAAGTTTTTGCTCTAAAAAGATTCAGCAAACATTTGCACAACTCTCCCAGTGGTAGAGGAAACACTATGCCTTAAGGATTATTTAAAGCAAACTATATAATGTCATCTGTATATGTACTAACACCTCATTAAGTCAGAATCTGTGATAATTTGGCCATGTAAATTAATAGTGTAAGAAGAATTGCAGTAAAGTGCTTAAAACCACTTAAAAAACTACATTTTCAATCATTCTCAAATACTTGAGAAGGATCTTTTCTCTTATAGAGATAAAGCATATGCTAATTACAAACTCTTTCCATGTATTCCTTACAGCAATTAGCCTTAAGGAAATTGAAGCAAAGTTTAGTAAATTTGTTCTGTTACAAACCCACATGAAATTCACTTAAAAGAAACAGAAAGAAACTTCTTTTAAATGTTTCTACAAATGTTGCCAAATTTTCCACCTCCCAGTTAGTTCAAATTAGAAGCTTTAACTAGAATATTACTATATAAAGTATAAAGCTTTTTAGTTAAGTATCTGGGACATCTGTTGCTTTTGTTTGACCAGCATCCTTTATTCCTTTTTTTGGTAATACAAACCCAACTTGCCTTGGGATCTTCTGTAAAATCAAATGATTTGTGTGGTTTGGACCTGACCACTGAATCCAGAGGTGATGTGTGAGCCAGGCGTGGTCAGCCAGAGATCCCCATCTCTCAGACCACAATCCCTGGTTCAAAGACAGGCATGTGATCCACACTGGGCCAATAAAAGACATACTCAGAATTTTGCTGGAATTCTTAAGAAACTTTTCTCTGCAGATATTAACAAAGTAGCAGGTTGTAGGTGTGAGATATACATGAGCAAATTTCTACCACCTGTGGGCAAAGAAGAGCTGAAAATGGAGCTCACATTGAGGAAAAGAGTGCCAGGAGGAGGAAAGAGATCAATATTTAATGTTTACTGAAAGTCAGACCCTGAACTAAACTTATCCTGACTTGTTTCTATGAGTCAATAAAATAAATCTATGCTGTTGTTAAAACCAGTTGGGTCATTCACCTGCAACAGTCTTGAGTAATTTTGCTGCTTATTTTGTCACGTGTAATGGACCATAGCAGGTACTAAGAATGAAAAGAAGCTCAGAAAGTCAGGGCAGCCTGGGTGGTTCAGTCAGTTAAGCATCATCGCACTCTTGATTCTGACTCAGGTCATGATCTCAGGTTCTGAGATTCAGTCGCATGCCAGGCTCCATGTTCAGCGGGAAGTCTGCGTGAGATTCTCTCTCTCTCCCTCTCTCTCTGCCTCCCCACTCATACTCTCTATCTAAAATAAAATAAATCTTTTAAAAAAAGAAAAGAACATGAAGTGAGTGTCTGGGAAAGTATAATATTGTTAGACAGAAACGATATTAGTAGTCAAGTCCTTAAAGGCAAGAACTTTTGTTATTTTATGTTATCCCGAGTGCCTAGCAGAGCAGGAACTCAATCAATATTTGTTGAATGAATGGATGAATGTATTTGTATTTTGTTACTGTTTTAATAACATTCTTCAAGAGGGGTGAAGATATTTAGAGCCTTTTCAACCTATAATAGGAATTAATGTCTAAACTCATGTTTAGACATTAAAAACCACCCTTAGAAAGAAAGCTTAAAAGAGATAAACTCTGCCCATAAAATAGAGACTGATACAGAATCTTCCCTGTCTGGAAGCAAATTTTGCAGACAAATCAAAAGGAAGACACCATACCTCAAAGGTGAAGAAAAGGTGGTTATTTCATTTCATTAATATTCCCCTTGAGCCCCCCTTCAATAGTAGAAAGAAGTAAAACTTTGACTTTAATTCAATCAGGATATAATGGAATAATTAAAGACATCTCTTAAGGTAACCTAATCTGTTTAAAATGACTCAAATTTTTTTTTTTTTTTAAATTTTGGATTTGGGCCCTCACCCAGCTACTTCTCTTCACTGAGACATTTGCATGTTACTATGAGGCTTAAAAAAAATCTCATTATAATTTTCCCAATTTAAAAAAAATTAGCAAAAATGGGGGATTGCTGGTGCCTTAGTGGTCCCCAGTTGCATGATCTGATCTTCTGTCTTCATGTACTGAAGCAGTTACTGCTGACATCGGCAGTTCCTGTAACTCTAGGTCCTAATCTCCAGGTTGCTTAGCTTGATCAAGTCCTGGGGCGGTAGGGTGGGGGTGGGGGGGGTGTCCCTGCTGCTGATACAGCCTCCTCTTCATTCTCATTCATCCTGCAAAGCAGCCCTCACCGCCATTCTGACCCAGACTCAGGCAGCCCACTTGCAATGTGGCTTTGATAAAGGGTCACCCTTCTGTAATCACTGTTGTCTTCAGCAGCCTAGATGTGAATGTTAGGGGAGCCTGTGGGATCTTCTGGTTTCCTTCCATGGTTTAGGAACACAAAGTCAATCTCTCCCACTCTGTCTATTGTTTCTCCCAACTTTGTTTCCTTCATCTCTCCATAATCCCCCAGGGAGGTGGGAACCTCATTTCTCTCTTCTTTTTTTCTACATGGCCAGGAGAGTTCCCTATATCATAACTTCTTAGACTGACTTCCTCCCCTTTTCCGTAAAGATGTCATGTGAGACAAAGTGCCAGGACCGAGAAATGAGCATAATGATTAGGAACAAAACTGAGAGAACATTTCAAAACATGTTCCTTGCATTTACCTTTCATTCGGCAGGTGTCTGTAGACCCTGCATGCTGAAAGTTTGCATTTTCTGAGCCAAACTACCTATGATCAGATTTCTCTAATCCCATCTTAGCCATGAGACTGTGGGCAAATTCCTGATCTCTGCATATCTCAGTTTCCTCATCTATAAAATGGAACTGTACGAAATACATGAGCTAGTTTAGGTAACTAGACGCTACCCAAACAAAATGGAAATGGGTCTAATACTTTGTGAACTCTCCTCAATCCCTAGAGAATGATTGCTAGGGGTATAGAAGAGATCTGCCTCCAAATTAAAAGAGTAATTTGATAGTTGAAGTGATAATAATTTTTCAGACACTGTTTCTGCAATTGGTCTATATGAGTTGTTATTGGCGCTTGTGAGAGACTGAGTTATTTGTTTTTTAAGTTGCCCCCCCCCCCAAGGTTTTGACCTTCCCAATCACTGGGGTTTGAAATGAATCTGCAGTGAGCTTTATTATTTGCTCTGACTCAGTGTGGGATAATTGTTATTTAAATAAGGCTGTAGGTGTGTGCTGGAAGATGCTAGGTGAAACCCTGAGGAAGCCAAAGAGAACAAATGACTCTAACATTGAATTGTTTACTGTTCTATTATGGGAGACATTGAAAAAAAAAAAAAAGGTCAAAAATGAGTCTGTTCCAAGAGGTAAGTGGCCATTTACAATTTGAGCAGATGCAGTTCCATCCAAAAGAGAATTCACCAATTAAATCTGAGACAAGATGATAGTATATTGGGCTTTCTGTGTCCCATTGCCTCCATCTACATAAACAACACAGGGCTCAACTAAGTGTTATCCTAGTGGTAGAAAAAAAGGAATACAACTCTCCAGGTACCTAACTTTATTATAGAAGCACGGACTGATGTAGAAAGGCCCAGGAGAGAAACAAGCTCAGAGCTTTGTACAAGATGTGTACTGCACATGATGCCTTGTTGAAGAGGTGTTATCACTATCCCCCAGCCTGGCCAGGAGGTACTCAATCAGACCTCCCTTAGCCCTTTGTGGAGATTGCCCAGTAGCGTGAATTAAAGCAGTATCTCTGCAGAATCCATTCCCAGCCTCCTGCTCTGCAGAGCAACTCTCAAGGATGACCCACTCTCCAGAATTTTATAAACACCAGTTTCATTCTTTTCCTTCCAATTTAGGTAAACTTAGCAAGCACCCTTTAAGATGATAAAAAATTAAAGCCAATCGTTAGACTAGCTCCGTTTTTCAATGCCATGTCTACACACTTCTCTTTAATAAATATAACCATGTTAATAGAGTGTCAAGAAATGAGATGGAACAGAATAAAATCCACAGAATCATATATCAGTGAATCGACCCAAGAGACAGTCACCAAGACTACCTCCATTTTACAGATGATGAAACTGAAAGACAAAAAGAGGAGATTTGAAAATGAAGAGCCTATATTTAAATTAATTGTAAATAATTTTTTCTCATTAAAATTCAACAGTATTTTATCATAGATACAAGATAAAATGAAATGGGGGGAATATTCGGGAGGCAGAAGTATTTTTGTTTCATTATCTATTCTAATGTCTCTTTTTTTATGATTTTGGTTTTGCCACAGTGTTTCTGGAAGATGCTTGCCTTTTCTGGAAACTGATCTTCAGCAGTGTGTGTTGATTTAAGATGTTTACAATTCTGTTTAGTCATTATGGCATCTTTTTAAAGTACTTTTATTCATATAGGTCATTGCACAACTAAGACAAAAAAAAGGAAAATGGTCTGCTGGTCTGTCATAACAATAAAAGAAGATTTAAATTAGAAGTGTGGTAAAATGCTGAGAAATTGAGTTAGAAAACCCGTTCAATTCACTCACCTATTAATAAAAAGGAAATAGGTTCTAAAAATGAATAGCTCGAAGCCACCAAAAAAATACAGAAAGAGTTTGTATGTGGCTTGTTTTTCCTTATGAAGCAATAACCATATGTGCAGCCAAGGGAACAATCTATACAAAATAAAGAAAAGGGAAAAAAAACACTCATCTGATTTACTTAAAGGTAGATTTGTTCAGATGCAGGGGATGGAGAGAAGATGTGACAAGCAGGAACTATTAGTTTTAGAGGCAGAGACAGAGAATGCTAGTAGAACTATTTACTTTCGCAGTGACAAAATTGGACCAGGCATCCGTTTAGGTCCGTAGTAAGGGCTTCTCTTCCTGGTGGGCATATTTTCAGAAGGGAAGCTCCTTATCAAGAAAATAGAATTGATATCAAATAAGTTGTAGGGGATTGAGTATGAAAAGGATTTTTAATCCTACCTTCAGTCAAACAAATGGGTTTAGAATGTTTCTGTTTTACTTCTGTGTTCATTGTTCATCCCTCCTAGAATCCTTCTAGAGGGTACCCATACTATTCATTTTCTGGAATGTTCACTTCTTTAAATTCAATTTGAAAATTATCTTTGAGGATATTTTATGTGCCCGACACTCATGTGGTAGAGTGGGAATATAAAGGTGAGTAAGATCTGCCTCTGACCTTCAATATACTTTCCCCACATTGAACTTTCATGCTCCTTAAGTCCCACCTTAATTGCCACCTCTTTCATGAAGACTTTTGAACTATTCCATCGTACTTCCCATTTGAAATCCTATTTGACCATGTAGTTTAATATTTGTTTTCTGTGATTTTTTTTGCCAGACCCCTTGATTATCCACTTATTCAGTAAAAAGTGATCATCTAATATCTGTTCTCATGTTCTAAGAGACTGGGGACACAGCAATGAAAAAGAACAAGGACCCTTTTATCAAGGTGTCTGTGTTCTAGTATACAAAAGCAGATAATAAGTGAGGAAACCAATAAGAAAAATGAACAATTGATAGGAACTATGAAACAAAAGTCATAGGCCTAAGTAATGGAAAGGGGAGATAATTTAAGTACAGATAGATAGTAACACATACAGTGGAACATAACTGATCTTTTAATAGAGACACTTACTGGATTTAGAGCCCATCTAACTCAGGATGGTCTCACCACAGGATCCTTCACTGCATTCCATTTGCAAAGACCCTGTTTTAAAGCACGGTTAAATTCACAAGTCCTCAATGGGCCATATTTTTTGTTGGGGCCACCATTCAATGCGATAAAAGTCTTAAACCAAGCTTCTGAAGTAGATAGGATTGTCCTCATCATACAGGAGACACTCCATTATAGCTAGAGTAAGTGACTGCTATGGTCACTTGGCCAGCATGTGGTAGAGCTGAGATTTGCACTGAGATGCTGATTTGATGGTCAGTGTACTTATCTACCATTTTCCTTGGTGTCTCTGTGGGGACAGCATTTGTGTTGACATTCAGATGATGAGAGAACACCTCCAGGTAGGAAGAAGTTTGACTGCAAATAGAGGACTTTTGACTTTTCAATCAGACAGTATTAAAGTTTTAGAACATGGCCCCTAAATTCTTAAACACTCTTCCTGGGGCACCTGGGTGGCTCAGTGGGTTAAGCCTCTGCCTTCAGCTCAGATCATGGTCTCAGGATCCTGGGATCGAGCCCCGCATCGGGCTCTCTGCTCAGCAGGGAGCCTGCTTCCTCACCCTCTCTCTCTACCTGCCTCTCTGCCTACTTGTAATCTCTGTCTGTCAAATAAATAAATAAAAATCTAAAAAAAATTATAAACACTCTTCTTATCAAGCTGGGGTTCTCTATGTCTCCCCCTTGTAGCTTGATGGCCTTCTGACAGTAATTGGCTAATAGAGTTCAATGGACGTGAACTATATGACCTCTGAGGCTGGGTCATAAAAGGAGATGCAGCTTCCATTTTGTTTGCTGGCTCAGGCCTGAAGCCCTTATCCACCATGTGAAAAGTCTGACTGCTCTGAGGTTGCCATACTGTGAGGAAGCCAAGCTGCATGGTGAGAACACTCGTGTACACTCTAGTCCCCAATAGTATAGACATTATATATCACATAGTAATAGACATCAAGTCCTCCCAGCTCAACTGTCAGACGCATGAATGAATAAGACTTCAAGATGATTTTTAAAACCAGCTGTGGTGTTAGCTCCAGATGATGAATCTTCCTAGATAGGTCATGATGTAATGTAGCAGAAATAAGCCAGGGTGCTGTGTTATGTCAAAGTTCTTGCCCATGGAATTTGTGAGCATAATAAAATGGTTGTTGTTGAATGCCACTAGATTTGGGGTGCCTTGCTATACTGCAAGCAGTTATCAGATATAGTTATGCCTTTTCTTCTCCTGGGCCTCCTAAATCACATCCCACAGGGCTAAACACAGAACAGGTGTAGAGTGGTATAGCAGAGAAACAAGAGAAAACAAGTATTTATCAAGTGCTACTCAGGAGACCAGAAATCACTCTAGCCATTTTAAGCAGGAAGAGAATGAAGGGAGTGAACTAACTGCTTACAAAATTTGGAAGAATTGGAAGGTAAAAGGTCAAGAATGTCACAGCTGATTTTTAGGAGCCCAGAAAGGGCAGGAGAGCAGGAAAGTTGACATCCATGAATTCCACTGCCTGCAGCACAGAAACAGGGGCTCTGCAAGAGTTCACCAGGAAGCCTCTGCAAAGTTCATGTCTGCTGTCTGCCCATGTGACTACCAGGAGCTGCTGCGAGAGAATAATGGTTTATCTCTCCCTCCCACCATTCCAAATCTTGGATCAGGGCCAGTCATTGGCAAATCTATTCTATAAACTAGATCCTGCCTATGGGGAAGGGCCTCAATGGGCAGGAATGGTGCTGAGATTCAACAACATAGGTACTGTCTGCCTTTCTGGATCTTCAGTGTTTGTATATAATTTTATACGTGTATTTAAACTTATAGAGCAATAAGACAAGATCATTTTTCTGCTGAATATGATCCAATGATTCCTCCTACAAGTAATGGTACGTTCATCCCCCCCTCAAGCAAGGAAACCCAAAGTCTTATTAGTAACTGTATCCATCTCTGGATGGTTCATTCCTCTTATAGGTTGGTGACATTCCCCTTCTTTAATTTAAGGACTACATTATAAGGTAACTACCACCAACACACTTAACATAATGAAGAAGAGAAAAAAAAAAGAAGCTGATAAATATATGTGCAAAACATGCAAAAAAGAAAATGCATAGTTACTATGGTCCTCTATTCTATAACTGGTGGGTCCATGTTCCCTATGCACTTGGTAACAAATCTCAGCTGGTAATTGTTCTTTATTTGACAGAATAACTCAAACGTTCATTCCTAAGGGAATGAAACATTAGTGATCTCGACTGTACTGAGTTGCTTCAGCTTTCCATTAACTATGATATCTAGACAATGAAATACTAAAAGGGGATCCCATAAAATTCCCTGGGTTCTGAAAATCTCCTTTGGACCCTGTTTTGTAACAGTAATTTATTTATCCTTAATAATACGGCTCAACCACTCCAGACAACAAAGTAACTCCCTTTCTTAACTGTCAGCAAACTGGTAGAAATAACCCAAATGACTAGCTGACATCCCACAACTTGTAGTCAATGTAACCATTATTGTGTACCTGGTAGGTACTTCCTCATTTAAGAACTAAGACCTTAAAATCAGTAGATCCAAGCATTCCAAGAATGGGAGGCACAATTTTACAAGTAGACCAGTAGGGATAATAATGACAAGAAGGCATTTTCTTTCCACCCTTTTAGTTCCAAGATTTTTATGTTTTGGATATGGGAGAAACATAAATTGGTCAGAAGCTCCAAAATTATATCTCATTGGATTGGACACATCCCAAGTCTGCAAGGAGTTGTCAGTCATTTCAACATTGCACTCCACTAATCAATAGGCTTAGTTCCTTCTGGGTGATTGGATACACAGCAAGGTAGTGAATTTCAAAGATATGAGCCAATGCCTCATTTCTTAAGCTGTCAAACAAAAGTAATGTTGTATGGAATATCATGATAGTAACTGAGCATTCAGTATATCTACATATCCACATTCTCACTAACACTAGTTTTCTTTTTTTCTTTTTGATAATAGCCATTCAAACAGGTGTGAAGTGGTATCTCATTATGATTTTGATTTGCCTTTCCCTGGTGATTAGTGATGTGGAACATCTTTTCATATATCTGTTAGCCATCTGTATGTCTTCTTTTAAGAAATATCTATTCAGGACCTTTACACATTTTATAATCAGAGTATTTGTTTCCTTCTATTATGCTCCTTATATATTTTGGTTATTAACCTTATCAGATATATGGTTTACAAATATTTTTCCCATTCTGTAGGTTGTCTCTTCACTTTGTTTTTTTTTCCTTTGCTGAGCAGAAGCTTTTTAATTCGATGCAATTCATCTTGTGCATATTTTTTTTTGCTTTTGTTGTCTGTGCTTCGAGAGTCATATCTAAAAAATCATTGCCCAGATTAATGTCAACAAGATATTTCCCTATGTTTTCTTCTAAGAACTTTATAACTTTAAGTTGTACATTTAAACCTTTAATTCATTTTGAGTTGATTTTTGTACATGGAATGAGACAAGGGTCCCATTTCATTCCCATGCATGTGGAAAACCTATATTCCTAAGACCGTTTGTTGAAAAGGATGTCCTTTCCCTGTTGTATGTTCTTGGCCCTTTTGTTGAAAAACCATTGACAATAAATGTGTGGACTTATTTCTACACTCTCTATTCTGTTCCATTGGTCTCCATATCTGTTTTAGTGCCAGTACCATGCTTGCATTGATTACTATGAAACTATAGTACTATTGAATGTTGTAGCTTTGTAGTAGATTTTGAAATCAGATTGTATGATGACTCCAACTTGGTTCTTCTTGCTCAACATTGCTTTGGTCATTCGTGGTCTCTTATGGTACTATATGAATTTTAGGATTTTCTTTGCTATTTCTGTAAAAAATGCCATTGGGATTTTGATAGGGATTATACTGAATCTGTAGATCACTTTGGGTAATGTGGACATTTTTGTAATGTAATCCTTCCAATCCACATGCAGTATCTTTCTATTTATTCATGTCTTCTTTAGTACCTTTCACTAATGTTTTAGTTTTCAGTGTATAGATCTTTTTTTTTTTTAAATATTTTAGTTATTTATTTGACAGAGATCACAAGCAGTCAGAGAGGCAGGCAGAGAGAGAGGAGGAAGCAGGCTCTCCGTGGAGCAGAGAGCCCGACGCGGGGCTCGATCCCAGGACTCTGGGATCATGACCCGAGCAGAAGGTAGAGGCTTTAACCCACTGAGCCACCCAGGCGCCCCTTCAGTGTATAGATCTTTCACCTCTTGTGTTAAATTTACTCCTAAGTATTTTTTTTTGATGTTATGGTAAATGGGATTATTTTCCTAATATTTTTTAATAATTCATTGTTAGTGTATAGAAATGCAACTGATTTTTATATTTTGATTTTGTAGCCTGCAACTTTGCTAAATTTGCTTATTAGTTCTAAGAGGTTTTGTTTTTGTTTGTGTAGTCTTTAGGGTTCTTTCTATATAAGATTATGTTATCTGAGAATAGAAATAATTTTATTTTCCTCCTTTCCAGTTTATATGACTTTCATTTCTTTTTCTTATTTAATTGCTCTGGCTAGGTCTTCCAGTACTATATTGAATAGAAATGGTGAGAGTGGGCATCCTTGTCTTGATCTTAGGAAAAAAACTCTCAGTTTTTCACAGTTGGGTATGATGTTGGCTAAGGGCTTAATACATATGGTCTTTATTGAATTACTTTCTTCTATACCTAATTGGTTGGGTTTTAATCCAAAAGCTCTTTGGAAACATAGCTCTCAAATCCATTTTATTTGACTTGGATCAAATAAAAGAGGCACTCCCTGCCTCTTTCTCAATTGAATGGCTCCTGCTTTGAGACTATCAGACTAAAATAGACTACATCCTTAACTTGTTCTTTGCCCCATGGTGGGATCTTCATGGAATTTAATTGCTCAAAGTATTTATCAATTGTGTCTTCTACTCTGAGTGGTATGGAAAAAAATGGTTTTTCTAGTCCTTCAAGATTTCATTTTTGGAGTTTCTTTTTTTTAAAATATATTTACATCTTGCTGGCAAACTGGCAAATTCCATTAACACTTAAGTTCTTTTCAATCACTTTTCCTAGAGTTGCTGGCATAGGAGGTATATTATCTATCCTCCACATTATTACAAGAAATTTTTGTCAAATGTTTTTCCACTCCATAACATGGCTACTATCTTTCCATCTCTGCCCTGAATTTCTTGTCATTTGCCTCTAGACTACTAAGTCAAAGATAACTCTTTCAAGTTTTTCTTGTGGCAGGACTCTACTTCTAGCATCCATTTCTCTACTAGTCAGGAGAAATAACACCAGCTAGTAAAATTACTAACTTCAGTACCTCAGTAGCTGAAGTATTGAGTAATGCAAAAGTTTATTACTTAATCATTCATTGTCCAGGGAAGTTGGAGCAGGACTATTCTTTATCACATCATTCAGACACTCAAGCTTTCCATTTGATAATGACACCATTCAACTCATGGCTTCTGGGATTCACCATGAGGAAAGAAAGAGGTAATAGAGAATTGCACATAGAATATTTTGTGGACCAGGCATACATCACATCATCCCATTCTACTGGCCACAAATTAGTCACAGAGACAAATCTGGTGAAAGGAGGCTGGCAAATGCAGCTTATCTCTATGTCCGGGAGAAAAATGAGATGGATACAATGAACACACAGCATTGTCCCTGATTTGCAGTTTGTTCATCCCAGTTAAACTATTTACTAGTTCTGCACCTCTCTGAAGGTGTTTCTTCATCTGTGAAATGATATTTATATCACAAAATTTTTTTCTTGTGGAGAATTCTAAAACCAAGCCAAACTATTAATTAGATAAGGGTAAAATAAAGATGTTTTCAGAATTGTAATGTGATAGAGATCATTTTTCTTTTTCTTCCTTGAATTAAGAATGGATATGTGACTAATTTTGGCCAATAGAATATGGAAAGAAGTCAAGTCTGCCAGCTCTGAAAGGAGATAGTGAAAATTGCCCTGCTCTCCAATCTCTTAGCTCCTTTGACCTTAGAATACAATTATTGTGCCAATAAAAGATGAGAGCATGTCTGTCATCTTGGGTTCCTGAATAATTACATAAATTAATATGAGGAACAGAATGCTATATCAACCTACATTGTACATGTACCACAAATAAGCAACAGACATTTATTCATTAAATAAGTTGAGAGTTGGAGGTGAATATGTTTACAGAGCCCGGTGGTTTACACTTGGAGTTGACATTGATCCCAGGGGAAGTTTAGCAATGTCTTGAAATACTTTTGTTTACCACAACAAAACAAATACAACACAACAAAAGGGAGGGAGTGCTACTGGTATCTAGGCAGTAGACCCCAGGGATGACAGTAAGCATTCTGGATGAACAGGACAGCTTCCCTCAACAAAGAATTGTATGACTCCAATGTTAACAGTGCTGAGGTTGAGAAACCATGATAGTCTTCCCAACATAATAAACAACATCTCAAAATGTTTCCTGCTGTCTTTCTCAAGAAACTACTGAATAATGTACTGCCACAAAACAGAGATGTAAAAAAGAAAGTGGGACTCAGGAGCCAAAGAAACAACCCAGAAGAGAAGGAGTTCTCAGGTACAAGTGATGGAGTGATCCCAGATGCAGAGGCCTACACATTAGCCAGTCAGAAGTGGAAAAGCAGACACAAGGTTGAAGAGTGAATTCCTTTCAGAAAGGATAGTATGCTACATGATGAATTTGAATGTAGTAATAACAACTTTCAAGTTTTCTTCAAACGTTTGGGAATTAATGAGAGATAGACACAGAGAAAATTAAGTAATCATGTAATTAATTAATTAAAATTAAGTAAATTAAATCAAGTAAGTAATTAGTTAAATAATTGAAATTAGACAATTATGTACTCCAAGCAGAGTTGTACAAAGAAAGGGAACAATACATGATAAGATCCATGATACAATACATAGAAAAACTATGAGTTCCATTTAAATTTTAAATTTTATAGTAATAAAACAAAGATATTGATATAACCAAAATTATGATGTGACTATATTACCAGACTAGGGGGAAGGAAAGTGTATATTTGAGAGTGTGTATACATATGTGGAGGAGGAAGGAAGAGAGAGGGAGTTAAAAAGCTAAAGCCTCATCTTCTCTCATAAGAAGCTAAAGGATAATATTTAAAGTGCAAAAATAAAAAAATAGCAACATAAGCCTATTACTTTCCTATATGAGGGTAAATGCCAAAAAAAAAACAGCTAAAAATAAGTTAAAACTAGTGACTTCTGTAGAGATAGAAATTGGAAGGAGGGAGTAATTGGGTGACGATACTTGTTTTTCATGATCAACTACTACTACTTACGAGTACCACTTAACCTTTTAAACTATGAACATATATTACTTTGGGCAGATACAAAATAGTTTTTTATAAAACTAATGGCCAAATACATGAATCTTCAGGCATCAATATGATATAAT
Source organism: Taxidea taxus jeffersonii (assembly GCA_003697995.1). Lineage (NCBI taxonomy): Eukaryota > Metazoa > Chordata > Mammalia > Carnivora > Mustelidae > Taxidea > Taxidea taxus. Next base: position 77,267 of record RCUC01160652.1, on the reverse strand, counting down.
ATATAAGAAAATATTTTGTAATATGCAAGTTGCTGTGTGAATATTAATCATGGTTATCCTGACAGCTGATCCTGAAGATACTGTTAATAATTGGAGGAGAGTGGGGTGGGGGAATGGGGTAACTGGGTGATGAACAATGAGATAACTGGATGATGGACACTGGGGACATATGTGTTGTAATGAGCACTGGATATTATATAAGACTGATGAGTCACAGATTTGTACCCCTGAAACAAATAATACATTATGTTAATTAAAAAAATATATGACATATTTTCAAGCCAAATAGTAATAATAATAATAATTGATGCTAGGCTTCAACACACATGCAATCATGTGTTTATCAGTTGGTCATCTGCAGCAGGAACCAAGTGCCACTGTTGTTACCTAATTACTTCAAAGAAAGAAGATGTGTTTGCTCTCAATCATCCAGCAAATCTCCACTGTGTCTACCTTGTGATAGGCATGAACTCTTCTCTCTGTCCATGTAGCATAGTAGGGCTATATGACCATGACCACAGGGTCTGGCCTTGATTTAGGACACTTCCTGACTGGGAGATGTTCTCCATTGGGCCCACTTCTTAAATTTCCTTTTATTAGGAGCTTGTTACAATTAGTATAGACAAAAGTATTATCAAATTCTTCTCCTACCACCCAAAATCTCCTGCCAACCTTGACCTTTCCAAAAATCAGAATTAATGGCAACTTTTTTTATACTCTTATTTGGTACTTTTTTCTTCCTTATATTATAGTCAGCTCTGTCGGTGTCTTTCACTGCCCTCTTAGAGTTGAAAATATAATTCATATCACAACACAACATAGCAGCTAAGAATATGGGTACTGGGAAGAGAAGATATGAGTTTGAATTAAAGCTCTGTTACTTTTAAATCTCTGTAACCATGGGAAATTATTTAATCCCTCTGTGCTTCATGGGAACAATCTGTCATGCTAATGGACATCAAAAGAAAGTTGGAGTAGCCATCCTTATATCAGATAAACTAGACTTTAAACCAAAGACTATAATAAGAGATGAAGAAGGGCACTATATCATAATAAATGAGTCTATCCAACAATTATAAATATTTATATGCCCAACTTGAGAGCAGCCAAATATGTGAATCAATCAATAACAAACTTAAAGAAACTCATTGATAATAACACAATAATTGTAGGGACTTTAACACCCCACTCAAAGCAATGGACAGATCATCTAAGCAGAAGATCAACAAGGAAACAGTGGCTTTGAATGACACACTGGACCAAATGGGCTTAACAGACATATTCAGAGCATTTCATCCTAAAGCAGCAGAATATGCATTATTTTCAAGTGCACATGGAATATTTTCTAGACTAGATCACATACTCAGTTACAAATAAGGCCTCAACAAGTACAGAAAGATTTAGATCATACCATGCATATTTTCAGATTGCTATGCTACATAACTTGAAGTCAACCACAAGAAAAAATTGGAAAGACCACAAACACAAGGAGGTTGAAGAACATCTTACTGAAGAATGAATCGTTAACCAGGAGATTAAAGAAGAAATTAAAACAATATATTGAAACAAATGAAAATGAAAACACAACTGTTCAAAACCTTTGGGATGAATCAAAGGTGGTCTTAAGAGGGAAGTATATAGCAGTACAAGCCTTTCTCAAGAAACAAGAAAGTTTTCAAATACACAACCTAGTCTTATACCTAAAGGAACTGGAAAGAGAACAATAAATAAAACCTAAAACCAGAAGAGGAAGGGAAATAATTGAGATTAGAGCAGAAATAAATGATATAAAAATTAAAAACAACAACAGTAGGACAGATCAACAAAACTAGGAGCTGGTTCTTTGAATGAATAAAAAGACTGATAAACCCCTAGCCAGACTTATCAAAAAGAAAAGAAAAGGACCCAAATAAATAAAACTACAAATGAAAGAGATCACCACCAATACTGCAGAAACACAAACGATTATAAGAAAATATTATGGGCAATTACATGCCAACAAATTGGGCAATCTGGAAGAAATGGATAAATTCCTAGAAACATATAAACTACCAAAACTAAAACAGGAAGAAACAGAAAATTTGAACAGATCCATAACCAGCAAAGAAATTGAGTCAATAATCAAAAATCTCCCAACAAACAAGAGCCCAAGGCCAGATGGCTTCCCAGGGGTATTCTACAAAGCATTTAAAGAAGAATTAATACCTATTCTTCTGAAGCTGTTTCCACAAAATAAAAATGGAAGGAAAACTTCCAAACTCATTCTATGAGGCCAACATTACCTTGATTCCATAACTAGACAAGGACCCCACTAAAAAAAATTACAGGCCAATATCCCTGGTGAACTTAGATGCAAAAATTCTCAACAAGATATGAGCTAATTGAATCCAACAGTACATTACAAGGATTAGGCACCATGATCAAGTGGGATTTATTCCTGGGCTGTAGGGGTGGTTCAATATCCATGAATCAATCAATGTGATATACAACATTAATAAAAGAAAGGACAAGAACCATATGATCCTCTCAATAGATGCAGAAAAAGCCATTTGAAATACAGCATCCTTTCTTGATTAAGAACTCAAGAAAATAGGGATAAGAAGATCATACCTCAACATCATAAAGGCTGTATATGGAAGACCCACAGCTAATATCATCCTCAATGGAGAAAAACTGAGAGCTTTTTCCCTAAGGTCAGGAAAAAACAGGGATGTCCACTGTCAACACTGTTATTCAACATAGTACTGGAAGTCCTAATCTCAGCAATTAGACAACAAAAAGAAATAAGAAGCATCTAAATTGACAAGGAAGGAGTCAAACTTCCACCATTTGTAAGCAAGATGATATTCTATGAAGAAAACCTGAAGGACACCACCAAAAAATTGCTAGAACTGACACATGAATTCAGCAAAGTCACAGGATATAAAATCAATGTACATCAGTCTGTTGCATTTCTATATACCAATAATGAAGCAGCAGAAAGCAGAAAGAGAAATCAAGGAATTAATCCCATTTACAATTGCACCAAAAACTTTTAGATACATAGGAATAAGCCTAACCAAAGAGGTAAAATATCTGTATGTGAAAACCTATAGAACACTTATGCAAGAAATTGAAGAAGACACAAAGAAGTAGAAAAACATTCCATACCCCTGGATTGGAAAAACAAGTATTGTTAAACTGTCTACACTACCCAAAGCAATCTACATATTCAATGCAATCCCTACCAAAATAACACCAGCATATTTAACAGAGCTAGAACAAACAACTCTAATATTTGTATGGAATCAGAAAAGACCCTAAATAGCCACAGTAATGTTGAAAGAGAAAAAGCAAAGTGGGAGGCATCACAAATCCAGACTTCAAGCTCTATTACAAAGCTATAATCATCAAGACAGTATGGTACTGGCACAAAAACAGACACATAGATCAATGGAACAAAATAGAGAACCCAAAAATGAACCTAAACTATATGGTCAACAACTAATCTTCAACAAACCAGGAAAGAACATCCATGGGAAAAACAGACTGTCTCTTCAACAAATGTTGAAAACAGGATGGCAACATGCAGAAGAATGAAACTGGGCCACTTTCTTACACAAAAATAAAAGTAAAGTGGATGAAAGACCTAATCGTGAGACCGGAAACCACCAAATCCTAGAGGAGAACACAGACAGCAACCTCTTTGGCCTCAGCCACAGTAACTTCTTACTAGACACATCTCCAAAAGCAAGGGAAACAAAGCCAAAAATGAATTCTTGGGACATCATCAAGATGAAGGAAATAATCAACAAAACCAAAAGGCAGCCTTCAGAATGGGAGAAGATTTTTGCAAATGACATAGCAGATAAAGGACTAGTATCCAAAACTTATAAAGAACTTCTCAAACTCAATACCTAAAAAAACAATAATCCAGTTAAGAAATGGGCAGAAAACATGAATAGACCCTTTTCAATTCAATACAAATACAATCCAAAACCACAATGAGATATCACCTCACACCTGCCAGAATGGCTAAAATTTACAACTCAGGAAACAACAGATATTGGGAAGAATGTGGAGAAAGGGAAACCCTCTTACCTTGTTGGTGGGAATGCAAACTGGTGCAGCCATTCTGGAAAACAGTATGGAAGTTCCTCAAAAAGTTAAAAACAGAACTATACTATGCCCCAGCATTGCATTACAAGATATTTATCCAAAGGATACAAAAATGCTAATTCAAAAGGTGACATGCACCCCAGTGTTACAGGAGTATTATCAACAATAGCCAAATTATGGAAAGAGCCCAATTGTCCACTGACTGGTGAATGGATAAAGAAGATGTGGTTATATATATGTGTAATGGAATATTACTCGGTGATCAAAAAGAATGAAATCTTGCCATTTGCAACAATGTGATTGAAACTAGAGGGTATTATGCTAAGCGAAATAAGTAATGGAAAAACAAATATCATATGATTTCACTCATATGTGGAATTTAAGAAAAAAACAGATGAACATAGGGAAAGGGAGTGAAAAATAAAATAAGATAAAAATGGAGTGGGAGGCAAACCATAAAAGTCTCTTAAATATAGAGAATAAACCTAAGAGTTGCTGGAAGGGGTGTGGGTTTCAGGATGAGCTAAATGGATGACGGACATTAAAGAGGGTACTTGTTGATGTAAATACTGAGTATTGTATGTGGGTAATTAATCACTAGTTCTGCTCCTAAAACCAGTGCTGCATTGTATGTTAATTAACTTGAAATTAAAGAAGAAAAAAAAAAAAGGCAACTGACACATTCCAGAAATAGCTTGATTCTCTATCCCAGTGTTTCTCAGTAGAGCATTTGATGGTTTTATCACTGTAACTTTCTAAAAATATCCATTCCAAAGAAACTACAACACTCACTGTATGGGACAACCACATAAAATTTCTAGCCTCCCCTCAAAATTTCTAAACCAAGCTGTGTGGACCTCAGGGCCTTCAGCCTTGAATGCAGCTCCTGCCTCTTCAGGCTGCCTCCTGCTGAGCCTGGCTAACTCTTGTCAACTTAAAAACTTAAATGTTTCCTTCTTAGACATCTCGGCATTTTAATTACACCACCTATTACCTACATAATGCTCATTCACCTCTGTTATATATTTGCATGTGTGTGTGATGACTTTTGTACATAAGCTCTGTGGTGGGAAGTGGTCTGCTTTCTTCCCACTCTCCCTGCAATACCCAGTTTGGTTCTGGGCACATACCAGAGAGTTTTATTAAAAAAAAAAAATTCTTTCAAATGAGTTAATTACAGTCAGTTTCATAAAGGAGGTGATTTGTGAGCTAGGCTTTTTAATGTTATAATTTTTCTAGAGTAATATGAGATGGAATAATATTTGCACATGATTTAAATGTGCTCATGTTTTGATTTTCAATCTAGTTTGAGTTATATGATTCCATTAAGACTGGAATTGAGATTACTGAAACATAAAAAAAATTTTCCCTCACATACTATGAACTATCCAAGAAAATACACTGAAAAATATTTTCCTTATTTCCCAAGTAATCAATGGTTTAAAAAATGCAAAAGAACTCAAGTGACAATGACAAGTCTGCATTAGCTGTTTCTAACATGAAGACAACTGGAATCCAACTTCATGTCTATAGAACTTCTTATTTAAAGTAAAATAGTTGGGTGGGGCTGGGGCGCTCAGTTAGTTAAGCACCTGGCTCTTGATTTCAGCTCAGGTTTATGAGCCTGGGGTCCTGGGATTGAGCCCTGTGTCAGGCTTCAAGTTTAGTAGGAGTCTGCTTGAGATCCTCTCTTTCTCTCTCCATTTGCCCCACCCCCTGTGTTCTCTCCCTCAAATAAACAAAATCTTTAAATAAAATTAATAAAGTAGTAGAATAGTTGTGTTGATCATAAATACCTATATTCTCTGATAGCTTACGATGGTCAAACAACCACATGAAAATTGAAAAGTCTGGTCAACTGTCACCTAGAAAGGTGCTTGTTTGCTTCAGATAGTGCCCAAAATCAGGATGTCTAAGACAGCCTAATATCTGACTTTCCTTTTTATCTTTTCTAAAGATTTTATTTATTAATTAGAGAGAGAGAGCACAAGCAGAGGGAGAGGCAGAGGGAGAGGAAGAAGCGGATTCTCTGATAAGCAGGAAGCCCCATGCTGGACTCAATCCCAGGACCCCGAGATCATGACCTGGCCCAAAGGCAGACACTCAACCGACTAAGCAACTCAGGTGCCCCTGATACCTGACTTTCAAAAGAAAACAAGGCAGAGACTTTGCCTGCCCCCAATGCACTCAGAGTCACAGCTTTTTAACTATAACATATTGGTTCAGGTACTTTGGTGTTGATGAGAGCCCAGAACTTTTTGTTTTTTTATTTTTTTTAATTTTAAAGATTTTATTTATTTATTTGTCAGAGATCACAAGTAGGCAGAGAGGCAGGCAGAGAGAGAGGGAGAAGCAGACTCCGTGACGAGCAGAGAGCCCAATGCGGGACTCTATCCCAGGACCCCGAGATCATGACCCAAGCTGAAGGCAGAGGCTTAACCCACTGAGCCACCCAGGTGCCCAACTTTTTGTTTTTTTAAACAAGTACACTATATGCTTTTGTTTACTTTATCACTATTATATTTTAAGATAAATTATTAGAAATGATTGAGCATCTTTTATAGAGCATCTTTTTATAGTGTGGATTGAGCACAAATTAAGTATCTGACAAGAAATGATGGCTTAATTATTATATTTTCCTATGTTTAAACACAAGGTAGGTATTCCCTGTATTACATCTTTTTTGGCTGGTAGGCAAAGGAAAACCACCCAGAGTAGTTTCCACTAAGGTGCAAACACAAAACTGAAAGGGAGATAGTGGGCAGGACACAAAAACCTATCTCATGTGGGCGACAGTCATGCCATGTCAGGTGCAAAGGCCCTGGGGAGAGCTGAAATAGTAAGAGTTTTGCTTTATCATCTACTGAATGTGCACAATAATATACATTTCCCAAGAAATATAAAAGCATTTAAAGATAAGGAAGACCCATTATTTAATATGCTCATATTATCTTATCATAGTAGATGCATTTACTATAGAAAATGTTTAAGATATATAAAAATATAGTTAATGAATACAAACATCAATAAATTCTATCAGCTAAATCATACCTAATGTACATTTTACTGTATTTATGTTAATATATACATGTACATATTCATTTATTCAGCAAATATTTATTGTGTGCCCACTATGTTCCAAGCACTGTTCTAATTCTTGGCATATCCTCATAGAAGTCACATTCCATTGTAGGCAGGGATGGAACAGGGTAGTGGGCAGAGGAAGGAAAGACAAACAGTAAAAAATAAACATAAACATACCATACACTATATTAGGTGATATTATTAAAAGATGGGGTGTTATGGAAAAAAGCTACAAAGGGGAATCCACTATGGCCTATTTATATGAAGCTAAGGAGCAAAGGACAATAATTTTGTGAGACTGGTATCCAGCTTCTGTAGGAATCTTTCACAGAAGATCCTTTGAGTCCTAACTAAAGAAGAAAATAGAATTCACATTTACTGCCAGGCCCATCCTAAACTTGCATGTGCCTAGGGTAAGAGTCACATGGAGAGCCCATATGCCATATGTCTCCATTTTAAAAAGTAAAAATCAAGCCAAAAACAGTTAAATAAAATATGTCCTATTTTCCTACTTTGACAAATGGAAAACCTGGAAGGCCAGGTTTGAATTTAGAATTCATAGACTCCTAGATGTTCTGCCCCAGACCGAATGGAGAAGGGACAGTAGGTCCTGATCCATGCCTGTCCCGTTCTTGTTCTACACTTCTAGTCCTCATGTCCACGCTCCATCTACACAGACATCCTGACACTGTGTGACACTGCACGTCCAAGTTTCAGGCCTCTGGTGCTCACACAGCTCTTCTGGCCCACCTGAAAAAAGGGACCCAGGCAGGCCCCGGGAACAGTAGTTCAGCTGGATAGACAGGTTTAACAGACCCCACAGGTTTAAGGATTTAGTCCCACAAGACTGTTTCTATTTCAGAGGCCACCATAAATGGGGTGTGCAGGCTGCCCATGTGCCTGCCACAGCCCTCCTCTGGTTTGATAATTTGCTAGAATGACCCACAGAAATCAGGAAATATTTTATTTACTGTTATCTTTTCTTAAAAGATTTTATTTATTTATTTGACAGAGATCACAAGTAGGCAGAGAGGCAGGAAGAGAGAGAGGAGGAAGCAGGCTCCCTGCTGAGCAGAGAGCCCAATGTGGGGCTCGATCCCAGGACCCCAGGATCATGACCTGCGCTGAAGGCAGAGGCTTAACCAACTGAGCCACCCAGGCACCCCTTACTGTTACCTTTTATTTTTATTATTATTATTGGGATACAACTCAGAACCAGTCAAATGGAAGAAGGGATGGAAGACAGACACAGAGCTTCCATATCCTTCCAGCACCTCAGTATGTTTACTGACTTAGAAGTTCTCTGAATTCTTATCATTTAAGTCTTTTTATGGAGGTTTTGTTATTAGGCGTGATCAGTTGGATCACTGATAATTGGTGATTGAATTCACTCTCCATCCCTCTCTCCCTAAGGAGGCACTGGGAGTTAAAAATTCTAACTTGTAATTGGGCTTGGTCTATTTGGTGACCAGTCCCCACTCTGAAGCTATCAAGGGGTCCCCGGTCATAGTTATCTAGCTAACATATGTAAGACACTCATCACTTCAAGGATCCCAAGGGTTTTAGGAGCTATGTGTCCAAAACTGGGAAAAAGACCAAGACATTTACTTTTTATTAAAAAATTTTATTAAAAGTGGTAACAAGAAGACTATCTGCAAAGCACAGTAGAGGTCCTGTGAGAATGAGCCAATTCTAATCTCTCTCAAATGCAGAAAAGCTAGTGATAGATGATAACCCAGTCACATAAGGCTATGTTTCTTCCCTAGTCCATTCTCTCCCTAAATGAACCTTGCAGGATCAGGAGCCCAGCTAATGAGAAGGCAAGGATCTAATCAAAGATGGCAGAAGGGGCCAACTGCATTCCTCTTCACAGTGAGGCTTCTAGAGCTGAAGCAATGTAAAAGCTGGTAGGAGTGAATGTCTTTCATGTGTCACCTGCTCAGTTTTTGGTTTTTGTTTTGTTTTGTTTTTTATTAATATATAATGTATTATTTGTTTCAGGGGTACAGGTCTGTGATTCATGATTCTTACACAATTCACGGAGCTCATCTTAGCACATACCCTCCCCAATGTCCATCACCTGCTCACTTTTGATTATTACACTGACAAATGGGCATTTTAATTACTGAAATAGGACTTACGTTAGAATTAAAGATATGATACAAATCTAAGTTTTCACCCAGACACAGAGAAAGAAATGGCCTGTGGAGCAAATATGAAGGAACAATGGGAGAAAGAATTAAATTATTTGTTGGCATCTTATCACATTCAGCTAAGTCACTGACAAGTTTATATCACTGTTGGATTGTTGAACCTTTTTAAAAAAATATTTCTTTTTATTTATTCATTTGAGACAGAGAGAGAGAGAGCATGAGCAGGGGAGAAAGACAGAGGGAGAGGGAGAAGCAGACTCCTTGCTGCACTGGGAGCCTGAGGCAAGCCCTGATTCCAGGATCCAGAGATCATGACATGAGCTGAAAGCAGACGCCTAACCATCTGAGCCACCCAGGCACCGCTGAACCTTATTTCTGTCTTGTGATTCTATACACTGAGGCATGCAGAGACCTGAGATTTATTTCTGCTATATTCTTTGTAGGAGTAGACCTGTTTTCCTTCTTTAAAAAAGAGGAAAATTTGAGGAATACTCTTAGAAAAATGTATTGTTTTAACATATCTTCTTTAACAGCACCCATAAAATTTTCTCTAGGATGAACATTATTCTGAGAGCTTTCCTTTAAGTGGTTATCCTTGGTTATGCACTTTATTTGCATAAAGAATATTCTTGGCACCATGTTCCATGTAATGCTTCCTTTTGGTGACATGGTCATTAGGAGGTTTGACTGATGGTTCTCAGCCCTGGGCCATGGCCTACTTCTTGGAGTGATCAGTGACTTGAGCAGCTTCCAAGAGTAAACTATAGGAAAAATTCAACCTTTCGTGTCATTCAAGTTTGTCTCCTGTGGTTTAGTTGATTGATTTTCCATCTTCCCATTTAGGCAAGAGGCTTTCAAAAGATGAAAATGTTAGCAGTTATAACAGGAGTTTTGAAAAGAAGCTCCTTTTGGATCTCCTACCCCAAATTCTTGGGGAACTTCATCAGCTCATGGGTGATCGTCCATCCTATTTACAGTTTGAGCTTAGTCACTTTTCTCTTGATGAGACATTCTTGAAAAATGGCAGCTCTCCATGATTGACCGGGACTACTGGCAACTAGATCCCCTTGTTTTCAGATCTCTATTTCTGTGTGTTTCTTAAACAAAATATTTCACGAATTTGGGCTTTGTTTGCTACAAATTAAAAGAATTAAAATTCATTCCATTAAGTCTCTGTTCTTCCTAAGACAGCTCATCCAGCTCTGTTGGATTTTGAACAGACTGAATCAGCCCTTCCATGGAGAAGCTGCCTTCACATTGGAGCTGGACCACTGAGGCCCATCTCCTTCTGTTACGCTTTTTCTCCACATACAACTCCTTCCCTGTCTCCTGGGTTCCTAACTAAGCTACTTCTATTTCCTCATATTGGTTGGGAATTTTCAGAAGATCATTATCCCTAATCATATGATCAAATAGTCTTTCTTATCTCCCTATACACTTCTTGTCTCCTTTGCCTTAAAGAAGGTCCTTAAAATTAGTTTTGCTCTTTCTTACTCTCTGCCTCTTATTTCTGTGTTTACAAATCCTCAGATCACATGATATATGCCTTGGCCTAATTAATCACTACATAGGGAGGAAGTTTTCTGGACACTAAGGTATTAGCAAGATGGACAGAAACATGTGTCATGTTTTAGGACTTAGCATGAATCAAAGTTAAGTCTTAAGTGGTATTAAAACATATCTTGGCATCTTCAAGTGAAAAGAATTATAAACTCCAGAGGGATAGGAATTTCATCTATTTTGTTCTTCAGTTTATCCCTAGAATCTATTATAGTGCTTGGTATATAATCTTCACCCAATAACTATGTGTTAAATGAATATTTACATGAATGAAAGAAGATGGAAAGAAGAAAAGTAGCTAAAAAGGAAATAAAATTCTCTTTTTATCTAAATAAAAGGGAAATATTTAAGCTTTTCCCTGGGGAGAAGTCAGGCTAGGAAGGCAGCATGACAATTGGGATTGGAACCGGGTTAGTACCCAGCCTGGCACCATAGATACATATCCAAGATGGATGGAGAGAGGAGCTTCAGGTAAGGAGGAAAAGCTGTTCTGTGAGGGACTTTGTAAGACATGAGAAGACTTTGAGAAAGATAGGATATAGTTTGTTGTACCTTTAATTCCAAACTGGTAAAGGGGAGCAAAGAGATACTCTTTCCACTTCCACAAGAGATAAAACAGGCCTTCAGCATTATGAAGATTCTCAGAAAAAAACAAACAAACAAACAAACAAACAAAACAAAAAAAACAGCCCTGTATTACTACTTGGAAGGTTTGTGACTTTGGGGAGAAGTGAAAACCATGCCCCTGAGTTGGACATCAGTTGAGTTATGGTGGGGCCTGTAGAGAAGAAACATACAATCAGAAGTTTACAAGTAACACCTCGGGGGGGGGGGAGACTCTGAGGAAATACTGGGTTTGTATTCGAAAGGAGCCAGAATTATATTTTGTGGAAAAGAATGAGTTAATAAATTTTACTTTGTCACCTATATTATTATCATTAATAAAGTACTTAATCAAGTAGCTATTTTCTAATGCCTACTGTAACCCAGGCACTGGGCTAGGTGCTGCAAGTAGCGTTAACGGTACAGGATCTCTGTCCTAAAGGATCATCCAGCAGGCTCTGTGTATGAGGAAAAAGCCATTCCTAGAATGTATCATGTGCATAATGACTGTGAAGTGTTGTGGTGACCCTTAGAGAGGGGCAGGGCTCAGAGCTGTTATGAAATGCAAATAGAAAAAATTTTCAAATAAGATTCACAAGTCAAGAATTCAAATGAAGACCAGGCCCCTGGTCACTGAGCCTATGCCTAAAGTTTCCTTTTTTGAACACAAAATAATACCACAGACAGGAGTCATTCTTTAAATGTGCTATGCTAACCTAGACATGTTTAAGGCACCTCTCCTCCTTTATTAAAATCCTCTTCAAATAAAGTCCGCAGTTGGAAGCTCTCTTGCTGTAGTAAATTGAATATAGGATTGGCCTTCTTTCTCCCCAAAATAGTTAATTTCTTATATCCGAAGCCAGAATGGTAAGGAGACGAATTATTAAGCAAATACCAGCTACAATTAACCTTGACCTGATACAAATCTTTCTTTTTCTTTTTCTACCTTGAAAGTGTATTCTGTGGAGCTGGCTATCAAGGTCAAACAATTCAACACTTTTGAGCCAAAACATGGCTGTGATTAAAACAGAAATCTCTCACCCCTAGCAGTGCTGAAATCAAAGCAAAACCCTTGCAAACACAGTCTTCTCAGTACCAGAGAGCACATTCACTATACTTGTTGAGCACATGACATCTGTCAAACAGGACGAGTTAAATATTTCTACAAGTCACTCATCAAATAATGAGATTGTTGAGACATCCAAGAAATGCACAAAAGGAACATGTTTCCCTTTAATAATTGATTTGTTCAGCCATGAATACCCAGAGCAGTAGCAGAAAAAATTTTTCTCTGTGGTGCAGAGAAAAATAATTAAAAGAAGTCTAATATCCTAACATCAATGGATGGGGTCTCATATAATTTGCACATAATGTCATTATTTCAGATTAAGCAATTACAAAATAATGGCATTCAACGAAATATGGTGAATGTAGATACTCTGTGAGATTCATAAAAGAGCTCCAACAAATCATTTATTTAACCATTTAATAACCCACAGGCCACTGCTTATTTACAATAACTAATTAAGATTCAGCAACAACAGTCTCAAGATCAAAGAAGCTACTTAAAATCACCTAAGTCAGGGTTGTCTATTCTTTCATTTCAATTGAAGGCTTTTTTTTTTTTTTAAGATTTTATTTATTTGAGAGAGAGAGCAAGAGAGAGAATGAAAGCAAGGGGAGGAGCATAGGGAGGAACAGAGGGAGAGAGAGAAGCAGACTCCCTCCTGAGCACAGAACCCATTGAAAGGCTTAATCCTAGGACCCTGAGATCATGACTTCTGTTGAAATCAAGAGACAGACTCTTAACCAACTAAGCCACACAGGTGCTCCTCAGTTGAGCTTTAAAATAAACAGGGGCGCATATGCCTAGAGTCATTAGAGTATCTAACAATTCCCAATAAAAATACTTCCTATTAGGTCAGGGAATGACATTAAATAAAATAGAATTAAAGGAAACATAAAACCCATTCTCATTTATCAATAAACATCTCCAAGCATTTCATTCAATCATGTCCAATACAATACATAATCTTTACTAGGTACCACATATTCTCTGAGATACTGTGGATATATAAATATTAAAAAAAAAATGACATGGTAGCCCTCTTCCTCAATAAGCTGAGGATCAAGATCAAGGCAAAAAAATCTCAAAAAGCTACTTTTGTAGGGAGAGATGAGTATAGAGTAACCAAACACCAAAGGATAAATGTTATGACAGAGGAGGCAAAATAATAGAGAGGCTAGGAAGAATTAAATAAGGCAGGCTAGAAAGAACTTTAGATAAGGCTTCACAGAGGAGATAACGATTGAACTTGACCTCAACAGGCAGAGAATCTGAGGAAGGACATTCCAGAAGAGAAGAGCCTGAGCAAAGGCACTAAATAGAAAAATTTCTGGGTAACTTGTCCAGTTCACCTAAGAAAAAGAATAGCAAAAAGGTCAAGAAGAGACCTTTCTCAGTGGATAGACAGGTCCAGGTTTAAATCCCAGATTTGTCACTTAACTAACTGTGCTAAGTTGGATACCTCACTTCTACTCTCTGTGCCTCAGTTTCCTGCAAAGGGGAGACAGTAGTAGTAAATTAGGGGTAGATTTGTTAAGAGGACTGAAGGAGCTGATACGTAAACACTTCCAACAGTGCTGGGCACATGGTAAGTGCTGTGTAAGAGTTGTCTCTGTCTGTCATTGGAAGGAGAATAATTTCTTTCCCTCATCCTTTCCTGCCAATTTCCTAGATCAGCATGGGAATATAAGGTTAGAGAAAGTCAGAGTGTATTTATTACAAGCTGAGTGGTCTTAAGCAAATGATTTGAAGAATGGTAAGGGGAGTACGTGATTAGGAGGGAAAAAATATATCCGTGACTTGGAAAAGGACGTGATCCTTTTCCGGAAAAATGTGACCAATCCTAGTGAATCTATTTATTACTTTTGGTAAAATACCAACAAAGACTGCTCTACAGTATGTTGGAGCAGAGTCTGCAAAACATAGGTGGTTAAGCCTAGAAAGGCTTTCTTCTTTCCTCAGTCAAGTGGGATGCATTTTTTTTTTTTTTTTTTGGCCCAGTGTTTTCTAGGATTGGGTGAAGGGACATCTCAAGTGTCCAAACCTGAGATGTAAAGATGATTAAAGTCAACTCGCCACTATGTGTTCTTGAGTGTTGTTACTGGCTTTGGTGATGAGCATGGTCCCTGATTTCTGTGACATAATTGGGATGACAGTTTCTCTTCTCAGAGCCAGTTTTCAGGGAACATATTGTGTTTCAACAGCTCTAATCCCTCTAGGGAGATGGGAGCGGACGCCAAATGCCAGGCTGACCTCACTCCGGCGCAGCGCCTGTTCTGCGCAGACTCGCGGAGGGCGCTTCCGCCCCCGTGTGAACATTCAGGGTTTCCCACCCATACAGCTTAGACCACCTGACCAACCAGAGTCACAAGAACCAGCCAACCTCTTGTGCCCTAAAAGGATTCATCATTCTTGACCTACTCTTTAAAACGCACTCTTGAATTTCTTAATTTAAATTCAGATTCAGAGTCACAATATCAAATATCTGCAGAAGCCAAACAACCAACGTCGATATATAGAAGTCTAAGTGTTAAACCATAGGTGCCAATCTGTTTGTATCGCCGTCAGACATCTGCCAAATCATGCTTCAGAATATTGTACAGATCAAACGAACTCGTCACAGAAATACAGCTGTTTTCAGTTCCTATAACATTTCCTGCCTTGATCTTGTGCTTCTTTTCTCTGTATATTTATTCAGTGATCTCTTGCTTGTTCTTCTGAACCTCTGCTTCCCTCCTGTAAATTGATCAGGGAAGCCAATCATGTGCCATCACAAGGAGCAGGATGATTGTGACCCTGAACCCATGTAGGAACAGAGTAAAGGGTAGGAAGGAAAGCCTTGACCTGGGATTAGGAAGAGGCCCCAGCTACCTGTATGTATATGGAGCAATTCACTTGAGTTTATCTCATCTTCCATTCCCTCATCTGTAAAATGAGAATACTATTATGTGACCTGACTCCGACAAATGATTTTTTCAGGGGTATTAGAAATTAATGGGCATATTTAAATTATTATTATGATGCCCAAGGACACACACACACACACACACACACACAGAGTAGGCAGCTGTATTTATGGTGCAAACAGCCATAGAGGCAGCTGTAAAACTGAGGCAGGTGTAGGAGCGCCTGGGTGGCTCAGTGGGTTAAGCCTTTGCCTTATGCTGGGGTCAGGATCTCAGGGTTCTGGGATCCAGCCCCACATCCGGCTCTCTGCTCAGCAGGGAGCCTGCTTCCCCCTCTCTCTCTGCCAGCTGCTCTGCCTACTTGTGATCTCTCTCTGTCAAATAAATAAATAAAATCTTTAAAAAAATAAAAAAGGCAGGTGTAGAGCAATCCTTTTGGATCCCAGAGGATCTGATGAATTTCCTTATATTTCTTCTCTTTCCACCAACAGTGCTCCAGTTTCACCAAGTCCAGATTAATAAAGACCATATCCTCAGGTCAAATTCACCCACTGTTTAACTAAAGCCCGGCAAGGGAGAAAAGTCAGCTCTTCTTTATCCTCCATACACATGCATATCTCTCCAAGAATACTCCCGGTTTGTCTTTACGTCCATGTTGGGAAATTTTAAAAATGTGTTTGGTTAACAACGATCTCTTTGGCTTTTCCTAACACATTGCTGTTCAGACACATTATTTATAGATCTTCTTTGGGTGTTCTTTCACCCACTGTGGAATCCTACATTTATCTATACTGGATATATTCTTAGCAGATATTGCCCACTGTTGAGATCCACATGTAACAATTTAGGCAAAATTGAAGAGAGTACATTTCATGGTAGTAGGCAGCTATATCCTTTTTTTTTTTAAAACCTTCTAATGCAGCCAAATAAACAGAGAAATAAATATACATCATATAGGAGGCTAGTATTTAAGATAAAATAAGATCATTAAGAATATGTTATCAATATAGGCCCATTATAAGATGCTGAAATTGGACCATAATATATTACTATTATAAACATATACATCCATCTTGTTACTCTTGTGAAGTAAGAAAAGCTAAGTCCCAGGTTATAGAGTCATAACCTCAGATGATCTCTCAAACAGTCATTCTGCTTTCAGATGTGACTCTGCCTGAGCCAGCAAGGTACACTGTTCTCATTGGCTCAGATCATTAATAACCACTGGGGGCCTCCTTTGACCCAGAGATTTTACTAGACATTCTCACGTGAATGACTGAAACATCAATAGCCCCAGGTGGTTTTGTTTTTGCTTTTGTTTTTTACATTCTCCTATATCCCAGCCTGTGGTCATCAACATCCTCACTGACTAGCTTGGCATGCGACTTGCCATCAACATTGGGCATTAACAAATGAAGCACACAGAATGTCACAAAAGTGCTTATATATTTCTGCTCCTCTCTTGAACCCTTCTTCCTCCTTGAGAAGAAGTCTGTGTGAGCCTGTTGGGGATCCTGTGATACAGAACTGAATCATCCCAGCATAGAAACCCCTAAACTAGACGGTCCCCATGGGCTACTTATAGACAAATAAGCAAGCCAATAAGCGGGCCTGATCCAGACCTGTAGACTGTCAAAAATGACAAGTTACCATTTTAAGTCTGTATGGGCTATTTGGGGGTGAGGGGGTTGGAGAGTAATGGGGACATGAGGTGGCTATGCAGTCACAGCTAACTGTTTTAATTAATTAATTTAATTTCTTAAAGATAAGAATTATATAATCTCCACTAGCAGAATATTCTAATACTTGAATTTCTGTGTTGTTAAAGAGTTCTCTCTTATCAAAATCTTGATCTTTGAGTTTCTTCTTTTATCCTCAGTGAAGATAGGGATCAGCATTTGCCTTACAGAAGTGCTTCAACAGCCAAGGGCACGATTTAGAAATGTCAGTAAGGGTGCTTGGGACCTCCTCACTGGAACAGATGATTGTTACCTATTTAGGCTTCCTTTATATTTTACTTTGCTTTAAATTCCTTTAGAAGCTCTTTTTTTTTTTTTTTTTTTTGGTACCTGCCTACTGAAAGTCACTTCCTTTTTCTCCTTTTTCGCAGTCTTTATTAAAACAAACAAAAAAAAATTTTAAGATTTTTATTTATTCATGAGAGGGAGGCAGAGGGAGAAGCAGACTCCCCACTGACCAGAGAGCCCAATATGTGACTGGATCCTATGATGCTGGGATTTTGACCTGAGCCAAAGGCAGATGTTTAACTCACTGAGCCACCCAGGCCCCCAAAACAATTTTTTTTAAATCCTAACAAGGATTCGGGCATTAATAAATGAAGCACACAGAATGTCACAAAAGTGCTCGTATATTTCTGCTCCTCTCTTGAACCCTTACTGGTTTACTGGCTACTGGTTACTGGTTTACAAGTAACTTTGTGGTTGGCATATCTTGTTCAAAACGTTATATTTGTTGCAAATAAAGACTCAGAAAATTTACTCATCAGATACACACCGCTTAGTGACTCCTATTTCAGATGTAGACTGGGGACTCAAAAAAAAAAAAAGTTCAACAGGACAGAAGGAACAAAACTTTAAAAAAAAATGTATTTGATTTTTCCTTTAGGCCAATGGGAAAAGGTTATAAATTTTACATACTAAAGAAGGAAATTAAAACTTACTGTTGTTTATTAGCCAATAGGATCCAACAGCACATTAAAAGGATTATTCACCACTACCTGGGATTTATTCCAGGGCAGCAAGGTTGGTTCAACATCTGCAAATCAATCAATGTGATACAATACATTAACAAAAGAAAGAACAAGAACCATATGATACTCTCAGTAGATGCTGAAAAAGCATTTGACAAAGAACAGCATCCCTTTCTAATCAAAACTCTTCAAAGTGTAGGGATAGAGGGCACATACCTCAATATTATCAAAGCCACTATGAAAAACCCACCACAAGTATCATTTTCAATGGAGAAAAACTGAGATCTTTCTGCTAAGGTCAGGAACATGGCAGGAATGTCCGTTATCACCACTGCTATTCAACATAGTACTAGAAGTCCTAGCCTCAGCAATCAGACAACAAAAAGAAATTAAAGGCATCCAAATTGGCAAAGAAGAAGTCAAACGATCACTCTTTGCAGATGATATGATACTATATGTGGAAAACCCAAAAGGCTCCACTCTAAAACTGCTAGAGCTTGTACAGGAATTCAGTAAAGTGTCAGGATATAAAATCAATGCACAGAAATCAGTTGCATTTCTTTACACCAACAACAAGATAGAAGAAAGAGAAATTAAGGAGTCAATGCCATTTATAATTACACCCAAAACCATAAGATACCTAGCAATAAACCTAACCAAAGGGGCAAAGAATCTATACTCAGAGAACTATAAAGTACTCCTGAAAGAAATTGAGGAAGACACAAAGAAATGGAAAAATGTTCCATGCTCATGGATTGGAAGAATAAATATTGTGAAAATGTCTATGCTACCTAAAGCTATCTACACATTTAATGCAATGCCTATCAAAATCCCATCCAATTTTTTCAAAGCAATGGAACAAATAATCCTAAAATTTATATGGAACCAGAAAAGACCTCGAATAGCCAAAGGAATATTGAAAAAGAAAGCCAAAGTTGGTGGCATCACAATTCCAGACTTCAAGCTCTACTACAAAGCTGTCATCACCAAGACAGCATGGTACTGGCACAAAAACAGACACATAGATCAATGGAACAGAATAGAGATCCCAGAAATAGACCCTCAACTCTATGGTCAACTAATCTTCGACAAAGCAGGAAAGAATATCCAATGGAAAAAAGACAGCCTCTTCAACAAATGGTGTTGGGAAAATTGGACAGCCGCATGCAGAAAAATGAAATTGGACCATTTCCTTACACCACACACGAAAATAGACTCAAAATGGATGACGGACCTCAACGTGAGAAAGGAATCCATCAAAATCCTTGAGGAGAACACAGGCAGCAACCTCTTCGACCTCAGCCGCAGCAACTTCTTCCTAGGAACAACGCCAAAGGCAAGGGAAGCAAGGGAAAAAATGAACTATTGGGACTTCATCAAGATCAAAAGCTTTTGCACAGCAAAGGAAACAGTCAACAAAACCAAAAGACAACTGACAGAATGGGAGAAGATATTTGCAAACAACATATCAGATAAAGGGCTAGTATCCAAAATCTATAAAGAGCTTAGCAAACTCAACACCCAAAGAACAAATAATCCAATCAAGAAATGGGCAGAGGACATGAACAGACATTTCTGCAAAGAAGACATCCAGATGACCAACAGACGCATGAAAAAGTGCTCCACATCACTGGACATCAGGGAAATACAAATCAAAACCACAATGAGATACCACCTCACACCAGTCAGAATGGCTAAAATTAACAAGTCAGGAAATGACAGATGCTGGCGAGGATGTGGAGAAAGGGGAACCCTCCTACACTATTGGTGGGAATGCAAGCTGGTGCAACCACTCTGGAAAACAGCATGGAGGTTCCTCAAAAAATTGAAAATAGAGCTACCTTATGACCCAGCAATTGCACTACTGGGTATTTACCCTAAAGATACAAACGTAGTGATCCAAAGGGGCACGTGTACCCGAATGTTTATAGCAGCAATGTCCACAATAGCCAAGTTATGGAAAGAATGTAGATGTCCATCAACAGATGAATGGATAAAGAAGAAGTGGTATATATATACAATGGAATACTATGCAGCCATCAAAAGAAATGAAATCTACCATTTGTGACGACATGGATGGAACTAGAGGGTATTATGCTTAGCGAAATAAGTCAACTGGAGAAAGACAACTATCATATGATCTCCCTGATATGAGGAAGTGGAGATGCAACGGGGGTGGGGGTTAAGGGGGTAGGAAAAGAATAAATGAAACAAGATGGTATCAGAAGGGAGACAAACCAAAAGAGACTCTTAATGTCATAAAACAAACTGAGGGTGGTGGGGGAGGGGGGTTGGGAGAGGGTGGTGGGGTTACATTATATGTTAAATAAAAATAAAAATTTTTTAAAAATTAAAAAAAAAACTTACTGCTGTTTTCCTTGGTTGGTGGGTATAATTTAAATCATCATCCAGAAAATACCATGGCAGTTTACACTATCACTGGTGGTATATTAATGTCTTTCTCCCTACCTCTAAAAACCAAAAATGCTCAAGTGTTGAAAATTTACATGTATTGATTTATAATACTTATTAGCATCTTGTAAATTTTATAGTCCTTGATGCACAAGTCCTCATACCAAGGAAATAGTTATGAATGCCCCATAAACTTAGCTACAATACAGTCTGATGTAAAACTGTTAAGTTCACAATAAATTTGAAATAATCTATATTTCTAATAAATGAGCATCAGTTAAGTAAGTTATGTTAAATTTTGATATACTTGCATAGTAAAATATTATATGGTCTTATTTAGTAAGAATATTTTATGCTAAGGGAATACACAGTAAAAATAACTCAGGTTGAAATATGTAAAGTATTATCTCATTTTAGTTACATATATTTGAATGACAGTCTAAAAAATTATATACTAAATTCTGTTTAGAAATGAGAATTTGAGTAGAGTTTTTTTGCTTGTCTATATTGCCTAATTATTTGCAATAAATATAAGCTATTTTTAATCTTATTATTAAATTGTTAATTGTTAATTATTTTATTATTTTTCTCATGATACATCATAGTTATAATATAATATTCTAATATAATATAAATATTATTTATCATTCATATATTATAAAATCCATTATTAATTATTAATTTTTAATATTTTTTTCATTAGAAAACCAAGTTACTTGCCATGTGAAAAATGGGCAAAGACTTAATCCAACAGCATTTCATGAGAAAGGTTCTAAAAACTGTAGTTGATCACACACCCAATTTTCATTAATCTATAAATACCTATTGACTATCTTCTATATTCCACATACCAGAAGGATGTAGCAGAGAACAGCTTCTTGCCTCATGGAGCACACATTTTGTGAAGGAGACAGAGAATACTTACATAAAATAATTATATATCAGGTGATTATAGTGCCATGAGAAAATAATAAAGCCTTTCAGGGGGCAAGAGAGTCAAGGGGGAATCCTTTTTCCCTGGGGACAACTGAGGAGGTGACACATGGATGGAATGAAGTGAGGAGGAAGCCACATGAATATCTGAGAGGTAATCTTTATGGACTGAGAGAAGAGCAAGTGCAAAGGCCCTAAGGCAAGTGTTCTTCATTAGAAATTATCAATACGGCTGTCAGATTTTTTTTAAATGGATAGTTTAATTTTAGTCATAGAATGGTAAGGAATTCATATTGCCTATAATTTTTCCTGGCCAGCTTTCTTTTAGGATACTGTGCTAAATTCTGTTCTTGATACCACATTTTAATGAGGAGCACTGAAGAATTGGAGTGAGTCAAGAAGAAAGTGTTCAAGATAATGAGGGGGTCTGGAAATGGTGTCACTTGAAGAACAACAGGAAATCTGGTTGCTTAATTGAACAAAAAGAAGACCTGATACAGACAGGAGAGGGCTTGACTATTTTTAGTCATGATGAACTTATTCTCTTTGTCTTCAGAGAACAAAATTGAATGAAAATGACAAGGAGACCTCAGCCAAGTATAATAAAGCAGGTCCTAATTATTATGGGTCTTCTGAAAATGAATATTAGCATAGAGAGTTCTAGTCCCAGAATGAGTCAAGGGTTGAGCACCACTTCTGGTGAGATTCAGCAAAGTTGGTCCCTTTTTATGAATATGACCTATTGTCCTCTACATTGCAGAGGACAGAGGAGTCAGCCTGGGTGGTGAAGGATTACCAGAATATGGCATCACCCCTCATTGGTACCAGTTTGGTGGGTATGCAATTAGAGGATTTTTTACTTGATTCATGGGACAGACCACTGAAATACCACAGGCCACTCCAGAGAAAAACCTAAATCTATGGACTCCTAGAACCTTGGGCTGGAACAAGTCTGAGACAGTCTGTAGGGAAAGGCCACTCACGGCTGAAGGCAGAAGAGGGAGGTGTCAACTGCCCTCTCAGCACGTGCAGAGAGGGAGGCATCTGGCTTCTAATTCAGTAGCAGATTGGGTTATTTAACAAATGCTTAAGTGAGCAAATGATGGTTCTATTTTGATAGGTGTTAATCAAAGCTATTGTCACAGAGGCAGAGTCTTTTGCTACAATCTGTTCTTTGATAAATGTGCAAAATACATTATGGGAACCTTTCTTCTAGTAATAACATTGCCTAGAATATGAGATGTGAATAAAAGGTATTAAAAGAATGACTTTTTAAAATACTTTAACAACAACATCACACCTACACGTTGCAAGAGTAACTGTTACTTTACTATTATTTTCCAAGAAATGTGGAGAGCTTACATCCCAAGACACGAAACTCTCCATTTGATTCTTGCCAAATTATAGTCCATCAGTATATCCCTATCACTGCACACAAGGCCTGAGATAAAGTAGGTCCTCAATAAGGGATTGTTGCATGAAAAAGTGATTGAGGAAATCACTGTACTTAACAGACCATGCATGATCCTGGCAACGCTGAGGTTGCTCAGATCATTTTAGACTTTTGCTTTAGAATTTGACTTCCATATTTTCATTTTAACTTTCTTTACATTTATGAATATTTATCCCTGAATGTTCTTTTTGCAAACAGTCAAATAGATGGTCAAGTTGGTGATGGTGCTTTAAAATTTAAAAAGGAGTGAATGTAAAATAATGGGAATGTGATTTCTTAGTGCCTCTTAGAATGGTAGAGGGGTGTCTATCCTCGAAACATGCCATACCAGAGCTTTAACTCACCCACACTCCCACTGCTCTGGTGCCAGTTGTCTTCATCCCCTGCCTAAAAAAATTGCAATTTCCCCCTGAATCATCTTCCTTCTAGTCTCTTCTTCTTCCATTCCATAAATTTACAGCTTAGGAGCAAAACTCTTCATGTTCTGGCTCTAACATTCACTAGTTTTGTAACCTAAAACAATTATTTAACCTTTCTAAGTTTTAGTTTTGTACATTGTAACATGAAGATAATACGAGGAGCACCAGCTTAATGTCATTTCATGAGAATTAGTTGAAGGGATACCAGATATGCTCAAATGCTGACCATTAGAATTATATCTTTTGCATGCTTCTTACATTTTTGGAGCAGCTTCCTTACCTCTGGTGAAAACTTAAACTTTTTGACATGCACTTCAATACTTCTCATGACTTGGGGGCGCCTGGGTGGCTCAGTGGGTTAAAGCCTCTGCCTTCGGCTCAGGTCATGATCCCAGGTTTCTAGGATCGAGCCCCGCATCAGGCTCTCTGCTCGGCAGGGAGCCTGCTTCCTTCTCTCTCTCTCTGCCTGCCTCTCTGCCTACTTGTGATCTCTGCCAAATAAATAAATAAAATCTTTGAAAAAAAAATACTTCTCATGACTTGAACTTTGGTTCTAATCCCATCTTGACCCATTCCTCCATCTTCCTACCATCTCCCCACTCCTCACCTCACAAGTACTAACATGGCAAATAACTCACCCCTGCTAATTTATAAATTGCCCTGGTGCCTGCTGACTTTCCATATCCTTCTTCTAAATGTCCTCCTCCTAGAATGCCCTTATCCCATTTCTTTCTATGATGAGCATGTGTTCATACATCTAATATCGACCCAAATGCCATGTTTTTTTTGGTATCCCCATTTTATGCAATTCCTTATTTACATCTAGTTATCTCCCAGACTGAGCAGCTCAGGCATAGATCTTGTTTCCCTCGGTATTCCCAGTGCTTAGTTCACTCCCTGGAAATAATAGACTTGTCAAATAAATTTAAACATTATTCCAAAAGAATGGGCAGAACTCATTTCTGCAATGGCACATTGCAGATCCTAGAGTCTGTTTAGTCCTCCAGGGATAACTGACTTTTTAAAGGGGGCAATGCTGATGAAAATGATTTGTTTTAAGCTAGTACACATCACTGGTTAGTAACATCTAAGATTCAGACTTTTGAGTTCAATCTAGCTAGGAAATTAGACCACCTCCATGCCTACTGAGTTCCAGAAGTGGACGAGAAGATAGAATAATCAATGAATGAGTGTGCTCTTGCTCTCTCATGGGGCCTATCACAGTAGACAGCATCCATGCATCCACAGGAGCACTGTGAGAGCTGGGACGGCCTCACAGACTTGGCATGATTTGCACACTCACCCAACCGGATTGAAAAATGACAATATTCCCTCTGGAATGATAAAACTGGAGGGGGGGAAAGGCATCTAAATTGTAAGATGAACATGAAAACAGCAGTGTCTTTCAGACTGAGGGCTGATGAGAATAGTTGATAGGCTTGTTACCAGTGCCAGGGCTGAGCAAGCCTGTTTTCTTGGCATTGTGACCGAGGATGCTGACTAGAGTAACGAGAAATGTTCATCAGACCCTCACTGTGCTCCTTCTGCTATAGAATATTTCTGTTCCAAAACAGACCTTGAGGTTTCTCCTGTCACTACCCACTAACACACTAGGGGAAGCTCTTCTGTCTACTTTTCAATTCACCTGCTTTTCCACCAGTCAAAATTACTATGATCTTGGAAATCATCATTGTAGTGACTCAATCAAGAATTTGGGTTTCATCCTATGTACTGGTGCTGCTGGATTGGTTGTGGAGTCCGGCACTGTGTTGAGAAGGAGGCAGAGGCTTCTAGACTCACTGGAAAAGAGAATCATTATCATTTATGAAAGAAAAACTTATATGTACCAGGATTTACAATTTACATGTATTTACAATTCTCAGATAAAGTAGTTTAAACAAATAAACTGGCAGAAAATTATTGAATTGAAGAAATCACTGCCATTTTTTACAAGACTTTATTTATTAGAGAGAAAGAGAGATAGTGAGAGAGAGCACAAGCAGGGAGGAGAGGGAGAAGCAGGTTTCTTGAAGGAAGAAAGTGAGAAGGAAGCCCAAGGCTGGACTCAATCCCAGGACCCTGAGATCATGACCTGAGCCAAAAGCAGACACTTAACCAACTAAGCCACCCAGGTGTCCCTTAATTTGCCATTTTTAATTATAACAGCAAACAAGTTTGATATTTCTAGTAGCAGTGTGTTTGACGGTAGATACAGGAGGAAGGACTAGACCAGGTATCTTTATAAAGAAGAGAAGAAACAGAATTAATACTTTTATAACTTCATGTCTCAAAAATTGTCCTAGGTATATAAAGTAACTCTCCCTATTCTCCATTTAACCACCAGGGAAGGGAGAACAAGGAACTTGAAGTTATAAGTGGAGTTTTGTTAGGGTCTATTTGATGATAAATGGCCATGCCCCTTCCACAATGCCATGCTGGACCACTACACACATACACACACAAAAGCACACACACACACACACACACACACACACATACACACACACACACACACACACACACACCTGTATGTATGCACAGGCATATATTTAAGTCTATACAATGCAAACTTCACATATCAAGAATGTGGTTTTGAAAAATTAAGAAGTAAATAGCAAAGTTCTCACAGACAATGGTTAAATACTCTGAGATTCTTTTCCTTATTGTCAGGTCCCTTGGATTTTAATTCATATCCTATTGACTCTTAATTTACATTCCATCCTAATAGCCTGTTCCTCTGACCTTTCCTAAGTATAGAAAACTAGTTAGAGTTTATGCACACAGAGAAAATTAGAGCTGGTAATCAACAACAAAGATGGAAGAAAAGCATGCTACCTTACTGTCAATTATGATAACTATGAACATAAGAATAATAGAGAAAAGATTAGCTTGTATACCACACAATCTCCCCAATGAGGCAAAAATGCACCTGATGAATTTTTGAAAGATTTCCATGGGATATTATTTGTTAATTTAAACACAATATATTCATCAGTTATCTAGCAAATAGATTTGATAAAATTTGTCATTAAATGGGTTGCTAGGGCAAGCAGAGAATTTAAATGAGACATTTCTACGAAAAACATTTGGAGAATTTTTCTATTGATAAAATACGAGCATTTTGTAAACCTAGCAAAATGCAGACAAGCTTTTATGTACTTGAGTCCAGGACTAATGGCCACTCTTTTCAACACGGCTTTATTTCCATTGTTCATAGTAAAATGCAAACTTAAGCCTGCAGATAACCAGAACACTAGCCCATTCCATAAACTTCCTCACTCTCTTACTCAGTGTCTGGGAGGAAAGGGAAAGTTTCTTTTTCCTTTGTTTCTTTCTTTTTTGGCTTACTAATATCTTAACATTTTACATGAGTTTGAATGTTTCAGTCATGCTATTCAGTAGATGGCTGAGTCCCCATGGGCCTATGGTGTCAAGAATCATCTCAACAGGAACAAAGCAGGTAAGTAATGATGATTCTAATCTCAAGGGATGGGAAAGGCATTTCCTGAAGAGAAGTGTCTTGCTCCAAGTCACACCATTACGAATAGACCATATGTCTCCCTGTGGTTTCAATTTGTGCATTTATTTTGTCCCTCCCCTCTTTTGTTCACCTTACACAAGTCACCCTGAGAGTCACAATGAGTGGCCTAAAAGTGGAGAAATGACAAGTCTCGCAACCACAGACGTTAAAATCAAACCACAAACTGGATAATTTTGAGACAGAAAGGTAAGAGCAAATGACTCACCACAAATTGCATAATTCCAAGATGATTTCAAAAAAGAAAGCACTCCCTGGCCTATGGTCCATTCATCTTCCATCTGAATTCCCAGCCCCAATTCCATCCCACCTGAGTTTATAAAGTTCTCTCTTCTCTTCCGTGGGGCCACACATGAAATTTCCTCCCATCTGAATTTAAAAAGACTTAATTCTAACAAATGCCCCCTTCTCTGCCTGCTGAGCTGCCTTCATTTTTCCCAGTATGACTGGGAATAGCCTGCTTCAAAAAGGTATAACCTGGAAATTAAGGATGAGAACATTCTGTCCTCTTTCTGTATAGATACAAATACCCTCAAAGAGCTACCCTACTGTTAAATCCTCTCCTCTTCCAGGCATTCGGCTTCACACTCACTAAATATAATGCATTACATTCTCAATCACGATGACCATTTGTATTTGTTGTTACCTTTCTCTGGTCATGGCTTCTCTCTCCTTCTGGGTCCTAGAAAAATGACCTTTGAGTCTGTTTCCTTTTGTTCCTGCCCTATCTCTCAGCCTGTTTGATGAGTAGAAGATGAAATAACTTACAGAAGGATACACAGCATGACCGATAAAATGACTCATCTGGCCAAATAACCTGTCCCCTGGAAAATTACTGAGTCTTGCCAATGTATATAGGCATTTATTCCTAAAATACCACAGAAAAAATTAGGGGGTTTTCAGGTTCTGGTATCTGAAATGTTTCCACATTATTTTAATTATGAGTTCGAAGCTTTCAACCCAAGAATCGGACAGATTTCAAAGTCTAATGAGCCCTTTTCTTTTCTATGACATGCCAGTATTTATATGCATATTTACATTCATTTTTCTGATGCGGAATACATAGCTTTTCCAAGCATTGTGGGGATCTGCCCATCTACTACATATTTATTCAATGATTTTATTAATATTAATTGAGTACTTTCTATGTACTAGATCTCATGACAGTCACTAGGATATGGTAAGAAATAAATCAGACATAATTGCTGACCTCATAGAACTCAGAGATCAGCAGAAAAAGAAAACATTAAATAAGAGAGACATTAAATAGGAAAGGCAGTCAATAAGGCCATTATTCAATAATGATGATGGGGACCTCTATAGTACTTTGATCACATGTAACATGAAGACCTTTCAAAAAATAAATTCACATTATCAGCCATACTAACAGCTGAAAATATACACCACCACTGAGGTTCCCTAGCCTTAGTCTGCAAAGTTTTCTATAAGGGTACATATCAAACTACCACCAAATGCTAAAGCTTACAACAACAAACATGCAGTTCTCCCTCGTACATCTGCCAGTCAGCTGAGCTGGTTCCAGCACAGTCTGGGAGTCTGCATGTCAGCAGGAGCCATGAAACTGGGAGTTCAGGGAGAGCTTCCTGGAACATTCTTCTCATGGCATCAGAAGCCTGGGAAGAAAAGCCAACTGCATAACAGACTTCCAGACCCTGATTGCACCAGCATCCCTGTGGCCACGTCTGAAGTCAAAGTTTGGGAAATATATTCCACCCACCCTAAGGGTCCAGGAACAGTATGGATGCCCAATGCTGCTATGACACATGGGGAGAGGGGCATCCAGCCCAATCATTCAATCTACTGCATTCGGTTTGCAAAATCCTGATAGTACAATTTACTTACTGCACTATTGACGATTAAACAGCCATTAACATGCTGAGGAGTAAATATACATGCACTTGATTTTTGGTTCCAAGGAATTCAAGTGTGTCAGAGAGATAAAATATATACAAGGGCAGAGTTGGGGAGGACCCCCCTCTTCCCTAAGCTGGGTCCTCAGGATTCATGAAGATATTCTCTGCTGTCAGATTTGCATGAATGTTCATCCTCAGGGAGGAATTCCGAGGCATGCAGCTGGGGGAAGAAGCAAGCCAGCCACTCTTTATCAAGGTAAAAGAAAGAAGGGGTTGCAGAAAAGCAGAAATAAGGAGCTACACAGAGCTACCACTTCAGATGGGAAAATCGTGCTGTGGGACGTTCACAGAGAACAGATCTGACCCTTGAAGACTGGCTTCCTTTTGGACGTATCAAGGCAGGAAGCAAAGACATTCAAGATCCTCTGTCACCATCTAACCAAATTCCCTCTACCCCAAATGTGCAGTAGGGAAAAGAAATAGGATCCTGCCTCACCTGAAGAAAAACTTTCCAATTTAATTAGAGGAAGTCAAAACAAATGCATAAATTCTCCAGCAGTGTGACAATATGGGCAGTTTCACCACCTCTGATCTTCCAGGGGGGTCTGGGTTTTCCTAATAGAGTCTTCAGCAGCCCACCTGGAATTGGAAGAACCTGTTCCAGACAATAACGTCCTGCTTCTAGGCTTTCAGCTATGAAGTTTCTGAGGTGTGACCACCTGTGTTTTACCAAGTCCTACCTCACTACTAGTACTGAGAAGCTTAATTTGTATAAAACAGGTGTAAATTTTTTTAAAAAGCCTTTCTAATAGTGAATTGGATATGGGAGGACAGGATAATCCTAAGGAGAGAATTTTATTAGCTTTGAGGTAGGTTCTCAGGGTTATGAGTGGAATGTCTTTTAAAAATTGTTTTATGAGGGGCGCCTGGGTGGTTCAGTGGGTTAAGGCCGCTGCCTTCGGCTCGGGTCATGATCCCAGGGTCATGGGATCGAGCCCCGCATCGGGCTCTCTGCTCTGCGGACAGCCTGCTTCCTCTTCTCTCTCTCTGCTTCTCTGCCTACTTGTGATCTCTGTCTGTCAAATAAATAAAGAAAATCTTAAAAAAATTGTTTTATGACCTCAGGATTCGAAGGAGATGATAGTCATTGAATACCTAATACATACCAGATACTGTGTTATGAGCTTTACATAGCTTACCTCACTTGGTCTTCTCAGATTCCCTAATTTATAGATATTGATCATCCCCTATCATATATAAGGAAACTATGTAGGATGATTTTTTCAGTGGGTCACATGAATAATGATTCACTGGCCTCTGGGGAAAGCTAGAAATGATTCTGACCCCTTTATACAGGTAAAGTTACCCAAAAAGAAGGACCAGAGTTTTCCATTCCAGGGAAATCAACTTCATGCTCACCTTTATGCCCTCCTGAAACCCCACCACAGGAAAGAAAAAAACTGTTTCACACCTAAGTCTGTAGGAATGAGATGAGCAAGGGAAGAAAACACAGCTATCACAAAACAGCTCCCAAAGGCCCAGGAACTGGCAATAACAATTCCTCTAAATGCAGGGGTGAATCATGGGATGCAAAAAAGAACTGATTGTGTTTATGAGGCTATCATCCTTTTTCCCAGTACAGACCTTTTTCCCCACTACAGGCTCCCAAGTGTCTTCCCTCCCCTACCTCAGCAAACTCTGGAGTTTTCAGTTTTGGGAGGTGATAAAACAAAACATCTCTGGAAGAAACCAGGTAAAAATGGAAGTTGAAGGAGTGCCCGGGTGGCTCAGTCAATTAAGTGTCTGCCTTTGGCTCAAGTCATGATCTCAGAATCCTGGGATTAAGCCCTGAGTCGTAGGCTCTCTATGCAGCAGGGAGTCTGCTTCTCCCTCTGCCCTTCCCCCTATTTGTGCTCACTCACTCTCTCTCTCCCAAATAAATAAATAAAACTTTTTTGAAAAAAGAAGTTGGAGCCACCACAATGAAAAGAGGAGAATTGTGCGTTCTTGTGCACAGTGGACACTGGAACCCTTTTGTCTGTTTCTCTCACCCAGCTCTTGCAATGCAGGCAGTCAGGGTCTCCCCCTCCAAGGGGTATTTTCATAAATGTGGCTCTGTGAATCCAATTAGCTGATGAGGAAAGAATAACAACATTGTAACCAGGAACCAAGTACAGAAATAAATAAAACAAGAAGCAACAGACACCAAAATGATCACTTAAAATCTTGTTATGATTATTTCAATAAATCAATTATTTATTCATTTATTTGTTTAATTAAAAATTTTTTTTTTCAAGAAAGAGCATGTGTGAGTGGAGGGGAGGGACAGAGGGAGAGGGAGAGGGAATGCCAAGCAGGCTCCACATCCAGCACAAAGCTCAATGGGGCTTGACTCAGGACTCAATCTTACAACCATGAGATCATGACCTGAGCCAAAATCAAGAGTCAGACACATAACCAACTGAGCCACCCAAGCACCCCAATAAATAGCATTTTAAAAGATTTGCAATATAAAGTTGAGAGACTCTTCCAAAAATCTATCCAAAAAAAAATTATAAAAGTAGAGGTCAGTTTTAGTGCTCCACTGTCTGAATAATATGAGTTCTATAAAAACAGAAGAGTGGAGGAGGAAAGAAGTTATAAAATTAAATACATACATGCAGGTATATAGGTATACATACATACAAGAATCTTATAGGCGGATGACATGGAAGTTGTACACAATCACTTCTACTCACCACTGGTGAGCATTATGGGCTGAATGGTGTCCTCCCCAAAATTCCTATGTTGAACTTCTAACCTCCAGTACCTCAGAATGTGACTTTACATTAAAATTAAGGCATTGGGGGGTGCTAACTGAATACAACTGGTATCCTGATACAGAAGATGATGTGAGGACCAGGGAAAACATGGCCAACTTCAGGCCAAGGAGAGAGACCTCATTAAGAAACCAACCCTGCCAACACCTTGATCTTGGACTGCAGAATTATGAGGAAATAAATGTCTGTTGTTTAATCCTCCTAGTCTTTGGTATTTTGAAGCCACAGGAGCCCTAGCAAACTAATACAGTGAGCACACTGGGTATGTGTCCATTCACAAGGAGCTACTATGGGCTGTGTGTCCAGCAGGAAGGGGCAACCAGACAAGGCAGCAAACATGAGCTTCCATGCACCATGCTGGATAGTTTAAGTCATGCAGCTTTAGTAACTAGTAGAGCAAATTACTCAAATCTATGGCTTTTAGCTGAATTTCCACCATTCCTTTCCTCCCACTAACATTTCACTGAAATATTAGTTCTGGTCTTTATCACCTAAATGCAAAGTGAATATAATTATGAAAAAAATATAAAAAGCCAATGGTGAAAAGATATTTAGGAACCTTAAAATCACCATATGTAAGTGTCTTTTATGCCTCCAGGAATGACAAATTTGCTATGGGGCAATGGATTTTGTCATGCTATCGCATACGCCAGACCCGCTATAGAAAAGTTTCTAAAAATATATGTCTGTAGAAGGTAAATTCTCTTGTATGTTCCACCAGTTTTCCTCTGAAATATGCTTTTCTCTTTATGCCATGGTTAGAAGCCTTTTCAAGTTTATTGCTGCTGTGATCTTGTGTGCAACTCTATTTTAAGCTGTCTACACCAGAATGAACTCTTAAGGTACTACTCCAACAGAAAAGAAGAGAAGATTTAATACCATAGTCAGTAATGGGTCTGGAATTAGAGAATCCCTAATATTTGAAGATGGGAAAAGTAAAGACAATCTGGCAAACATGATGATAATACTTAATTTCTGAAATAAATCAAACTCGATCTAAGCATGACTGTGGATAATATTCTGTGTCTTCATAAACATAAACTAGTTATAGCTCTCCCTGGTGAACTCAAAACACAGAGGAGTCTTTCCAATACACTGGAACAACCAGAATAATTAAGTTATGCCGGGAAATTATGTAACACATTGCCTTTCTTCGTATATTATCTAAGACATGGTTTTGAAACCTGATTGCCTACATGAATCTCAATAGTTAACACAATCATGAAACAGGTTCCTTTTAAGGGAAAGTTCATATACTTGCTTATTCAGTAAATATTTAGTACTTAGTATGTACCCTGCACCATTCCAGGTAATGAAGGTAAACTCCTCACCCCCTAGAGTTTACAGATAATATGAAAAAGCACTAAATAAGTAAAAGTATTCTGTCAAGTCAGTTACATATGTGCCTTAAGGGCTTAATGAAAGCAGGGTAAAGAAATAACTGTGACAATTGTGGGGGATATTAAATAGGAGATAAAGGAAGGCTTCACTGAGGAGATGACCTTTGAACAGAGGAAGGTTTGTAAATTTCTGGGAAAACAACATTCAAGAAGAGAGACAAGGAAATGCAGGGATGCTGAGGGATGCACATCATGGACATGCTCATAAACAGGTAGGGGACAGGGTGAGGTAACCAATAATGGGAGTTGGCTTTGGAAGCGGTAAGTGAGCTTGGAGGTGTGTTAAAGGTTTTGATTTTATTTTCTTTATGCTGAAAACCTTTCAAGGGTTTTCAGTCAGGGCAGGACAGGATCAGATTTGCATTTTAAATTTTGATTTCAGTGCAAGAAGAGAGATTGGGGCAGAGCCTGCTAATGCAGTCTACTGGCTAGGATGAGGTGGGTAATGGTGGATCAAAAGGACAGGGTTTGTGATATATGTTCAAGATAGACTCTAAAGAATTGCTGGGGGCATCTGCATGGCTCAGTCAGTTAAGCATCTACCTTCTGTTCAGTTCACGATCCCAAGGTCCTGGGATTGAGTTCCAAGTAAAGCTCCCTGCTCAGTATGGGGGGTCTGTTTCACCTCCCCCTACTCATGCACATTCTCTCTCTCTCTCTCTAATAAATAAATAAAATCTTAAAAAAAAAAAAAAAGAATTGCTGGACTAATGGATGAAGAGTGTGAGAAGAAGAAAAGTGCCCAGGAAGACTTCAGACCTTGGGTTTGAGCAACAAGATGAGTGCTGGTATCTTTCAGACATCATGAGCATGGAACCTTACAAACCACAATGTGCAACTCCTTTGAAGAGGGTACTGTTACTTGGTTTACAAAGCTGAAGACTATTTTCTCTGTATCTTGATAATTTTCTTTGCTGTCTCAAAGATATTATAAAACCCAGTTCTTCTGTCTCTGCTTACTGAGCTTCATTATGGTGGGTTGTGAGACCACCATTTATTTAATAAAAATTTCAGTCAAATATCAGTCATTGGCATCACATCTGGCAGGCTGAAAAGGAGCATGTTTTTCTCCATATCATTCACTACATTGACAAAGGAAGAATGACTGCCATGGGGTGTAGACACCCTTACGTTCCCAGTCTCCCAATTCTTTCTCTCAAGTCTATCTACTCTGAAGGCCCTAATCCTTTTGATTCTACTCTTAGCCTCTGATTCTGGTTTTGAACCCAGAAGAGAACCAACAGATCATCTAGGCTTTTTCTCTGGTGCCTATGCCCAGGGAAGCCTCTAGAAAAATATTTTAGGGTACAGGTGAGAGTTGTGAGACCAGGACTACTGTAGCTTCTCTTGGTGGCATCTAACCATGCAGTAGGGGGTGGATTTGTTGCAAATTTTTCTCACCCCTAAACCTACCCTCCCCACATTTATTTTTTGTGAACTGGCTAATGGTTCCATAAAGGACTATTTTTGTTTACTTCAAAACTTCAGCTAGAAATTGACAGCATAGCCTCAGAAATAGTACCCATGCAGTTATAATAAATCCTGAGATCAGTACAACAGC
The DNA here is from genome assembly GCA_003697995.1 of Taxidea taxus jeffersonii. Lineage (NCBI taxonomy): Eukaryota > Metazoa > Chordata > Mammalia > Carnivora > Mustelidae > Taxidea > Taxidea taxus. The sequence goes on along the minus strand of RCUC01160652.1, from coordinate 42,678 downwards.
ATACTTTACGACGATTTTGCTAAGTTCATCCTGATGGAACCAGAGAGGACCTATAAGCAACTAATTTCAAATAGGCCTTGGTACTGAGAGCTAAACTAGTCTACTTCCTTATGTCTTTCACTGAAGTGATAATTAAAGCATCCCCAGTCTTAAGTGATTGAACCCATGCTGATTTTAGTGCATGTAGTAGAAATAAAATCAACCAAAAGAAATTGTATGGCTGTTAACTGAACCTTTTGCAACTACATCCAAGCAACTTTGCCACCCCAATTAAACATATGCAAATATGCAAAAGGAAGAGTCAAACTCTTCAGGTGAAAGAATCCAAATTGTGAATTATGAGTCTGATCACAGTAATATTACAAAATTGATTTTTCTTCTTCATAAAGCTTACTTTCACATGACCCAGTTCCAGAGAGCACCCAAATTTATGGTTCAGTTTTATTTGACTTAGCTATGGTCATTAAAAGAGCCACAAATTTGCCATTAATCATTGATTATATTCAATCAGCTCTCAAGGTGACTTATGTTTTCTCACTACTTGCAGCATTACAATCTGCCAAACAGCCTTCCTGGCATGAAACGGAACATTTCTCTATGAGTAGTTACAGGGTTCAGTTCAAATTGTATAAAGTACTTATTGATTACACTTTCGAATACTTTTGCTTTTAAAGACCCAGAGCCTCAATGGCTATGGATATATTTTAAATCTCTGATTCGTGAAGATGAAGGGTTTTCCTTGGTGCTGTTGAGACAGAATGGTTAATTCTACAAATGGCCCCACCAGTTTCTTTGTTTCTTTGCTTTTTATTCCCCATAGAGAAAGCTTTTAAATGTCTACCCTAAGGTAGCACAATGTTCTTTCAAACCATCTTTTCTTGTGTTGACAAAGGGAACAGCTGAAGGCAGAGCCCAACGTCATTCATCTTAGTATCTGCAGGACCATGTGCCTGATACATAAAAGACACTCGCTGTTGCCTAAAGGGATTTGGTACGTTCTGTAAGTGGGATATCATGTATTGAGCTTTAACATCATTTCTACCTCTTCTTGTGTTCTTCCCACACTATATTGCATAGGATGGAGTGCTAAAAACAATATATTACAGCCTCTTCTGTGATTATGGTTGTGGATACAGAATATTGGCGGTTCTGTCAATGAGATAAAAATGCAAGACTTGGATGGTGGAAAGGGAACAAGAAACCTTGCTTCTAGCATGGTGGCAGTGGACAGGAAGCTGTATAGAGGTGACTATTTATAGTAGCCGGATTCCATTCACTATGGTCCAGGGTCTAACCTTGAGGATGCATCTGCAATTGCCTGTCGATAGGGAGGCAGAATCAGAAACCAGAAGTCGTAACTTTTGCTCTTCCATCTTTCTAATGGTTTTGTATATATCTAATTCTTGGTATGAAATCTTTTCCTGAGTTGCTCACGAAATGACAAGGTACTTATACTGTTTTTTCTCCCTGGGATGTCCTCCACAGCACTTTTCCATGGTAAACATTACTTTTCTCTTTGTGATCCAGCCCTTATATCTCTCTATGATAGTTTTTAGACCCCTCTTCCACCTACCTACTATCTCTTATTACATTTTAATGTAGGCTTTTTTTATTTGTTTGGTTTTTTATTGTTTGGTAAGATTTTCCAAGTAATGGAAAACTTCTTATCCATGTGTGTATTCTCGATACCTAATAAAGTCATTGGTTTATAATACATAACCAATAGTTCTTTATTACTTTGAATTTAAAGTGTATAGGCTCTATCTCTTATTTATTGTTGTACCTTCTACAGTGTTTGACACTCAACAAATACTCAATAAACACATGTTATATCAAATTCTTAAATCACCCCCATCATTCTTTTCAGTGAGAATCATTTGGATTCATTCCACATATGGAGGCTGAAAAGTCCATATTCATGTAAGCTGGATTCTGAACTTGTCAAAGATATTCCAAGGCAAAGGAGTAGCATGGGCAAAGGTGGGAGGTGTTAGAAAGACAATAGCATCTAAAGAGCCCACTTATCTGGCACAGTTAGTGTGCCTAAGGTGAGGAAAGGAGTGTGTATGACTTGGGATTTGCTCACCAGCCCTGGGCTGCTTTTATCCACCATAAGCAATGTGATCAGCAATACTCCAATTGTGCTAATAATTGTTCTTCCCATGATCGATGTATGGGTTCGAGAGTTCAGCGCAAGAGCTATTTCTTCACCAGGGTGGCTGCCAGGATAATTTGCTTATCTTGGCTCTTCTCTAATGTAGACCACTAGATGACATCTTTATTCTATGAAAAAAGGTCCCAAAAGCTGATATTAAGTTAGATAGAGTCCACTGATGCCCAAGATTCTTTATAACTTAGCATTGCTAACATCAGATTTAAGACTAAGTTCTAAACATGTAGACACAAAATCTGTAGGAAAAACATGGCACATCTTCCCAGATCATCCACTATACTCAACACCAAGAAATTTTAAATGTAATTTTTATATTTAAACAAACAGTTACATCATAGAGTAGAATGCTAATCAATGTGAATTTTTAAAATAAGACATGAGATTTCAAGTCAATTTCCTTCCCCTTTTACCCTGTCTGCACAGAAAACAGGTGGTCAGGAATTCTTAAAGTTCTTTTGGGAACTCTGAAAGAAGGTTTGGTTCTTTTGTTTCAAGGATTAAGACAAGCAGTTTTACCAAGAAGCCTGACCTTTTGGACCCTCAGTCTCTTCATTATAAAAGGAGAAATACTGGTATATTCCCTACCTACATACCTCCCCGAGCTGTTTTAAAATAGCATGTATGACAGATAAGGTACAGTAAATGACTAAGAATGTAGCTTCAAAACCCAATAGCCAGAATTCAAATGTCAGCTCTGTCATTTCCTAGCTGTGGACTTTTGGAAAAGTGATTCTCTCTATTTTAAATTTTATTTATTTTTTTTCAGTGTTCCAAAATTAATTGTTTATGCGCACACTCAGTGCTCCATGCAATACATGCTCTCCATAATACCCACCACCAGGCTCACCCAACCTTCGACTCCCCTCCTCTCCAAAACTCTCAGTTTGTTTCCCAGAGTTTCTCATGGTTTGTCTCCCCCCTCCAATTTCCCCATCTCACTTCTCTCCATCTCCTAATGCCCTCCGTGTTATTCCTTATGCTCCAAAAGTAAGTGAAACCATATGATAATTGACGCTCTTTTGACCTCAGTATTTTCATCTAAAAAAATGGGCATGTTTCTAAATAACCATACCTACCTCATCTTGTTGTTAAGGGAACTAAATGACTTAATTCAAATAGAAGACTTTAGAACTATACTTGCCACTTGAGAGGACATTATGTGTTCTTATAAGATAGCTCCCCCTTTTTAAGATTTTATTTATTTATTTGACAGAGAGAGATCATAAGTAGGCAGAGAAGCAGGCAGAGAGGTAGGGGAAGCAGACTCCCTGCTGAGCAGAGAGCCCAATGCAGAGCTTGATCCCAGGGTCCTGAGACCATGACTTGAGCCGAAGGAAGAGGCTTAACTCACTGAGCCACCCAGGCACCCCCAGACAGGGTCCTTTTGAGTGGACATCTTTTCCATTAATAATGTTAATATCAAAGATGTATAAGTTCTTCTTACATTCTAAACATTTTATATGCATTATCTCATCTGAAATAACCCTAAAATAGAGATGCTATTCTAATCAGTAGTTTATAAATAAGAAATTAGGGATTCAAAAGAGATTTTTTAAAAAGGCTTGCTCTGGCTTGAAATACTTTGTATGCAGTGGACATGGAACTTAAGCCTGGACTCCAGCTTTGGAACCTGTATTCTCAAAGGACTCTGAATCTCAGATGTTCTTTAGTATCAGGAGAGGTGGGCAGTGATGGGGAAAGGAGAGAAAGCACACCTATATCAAGCTCCGAACACACATATAGGTCAGACACCAGTCTGGGATATTACATAGCCCATCCCACTTAACTCTTCTAATAATCACAAAGGATTGGTTTTTTTTTTAAATATGAGGAGATAGTAAACTATGGAAAGGGTTTCAAACTATATCCTCTACCTCCAAAGCCCTTGCTTTTCCTTCTACTATGGTCCCATTAATTCCAGTGCATGAGGTCAAGAAGGTAACTAGTCAAAAAACTAGATATTAAGTTATCTGTCTCACATGAGTCCTCAAGAAATGACCCCAGAATGGAAAGGAGTAAAAGCAGACATTCTATACAAACTACAGATGGGGAATAAGCCAGGAAATGCTATTAGAAAATGTCTTATTTTGACTTGTGAAAAAAAGTATTTGGAACTTAATGATACCTAGTTGACTCAGTGTAAGAGCATTAAATTTCTATTACTACTGCTGTTGAGTTAAATATGACCCAAAACTGTAAATGTGCTCTATAGTCTTCTATACCTAAAGCCTGACTAAACATTCGCTTATGTTTGTTGAATCAAAAAAAAAACAAAAAACAAAAAACAACAAAAAAAAACTGGACTAAATTCATTCCACTGTTTTCTTCCAACCTTCCAGTATGACTTTATCTTGCTACTAAAAGGAGATGAATGGGCAGAGGCTAACAGCATTCCGTAGCTTATTTCTATAGCAAAGTGCATCCAGGAAATGTTCAAAAGACAGCAGTATCAATTGCCTTCCCTCGTCAATAAGTACACAATAAAATGTGACCTGGTCAAGGCAAGAAAGGTCTAAGAATGCCTTCACTCCTGATGTCTCTTTACTTCAAGAGACTGGGTGATGATGGCTTCTATTTATAAACTCATCTGGAAATGCATGAGCTTTGCAAGGTCTGTTTTCCCCCTGTAGCTATATCCCGAAGAGGCATGCAATAAAATGACAATGTCAAAGTACCTAATGCCTTGGAGTCAACCAAGGCAATGTATATTAACATGAATTTACTATCAGACAGTAAAGAAAAACACATAGGAGAGACAATGAGGCATCTTGACTTTGAGAGGGGTGAAGGCACTCTGAGTAAACTGAAATGTGTATGTGTTGATAGATAACAAAGTGATGCTGGCAGGTGGGGAAGCCTGGGCTTTGGAGACTGGTAGACATCCACTGCTTGTCCAGCTCTGAAAGCCACTGGCTTCTTTGATTTCATTTTTCTTGCTCAGGAAAATGGGAGAATGTCTCACAGGTTTTTTTGGGAAGACTAAGGCATTTAACATGTTTAAATACCTAGTATGGTGTCTCACAAATGGTAGGGTTCATTTGATAGTAGCTTCTGGTACCCTCTTCTTCTTCTCCTCCTCCTCTTCCTCATCATCACCATATGCAAGAGATCAGAAACAACTGTCCCATAGTCTGCTTGTATTAGCTTGTCTAAATTTATGCCATAGGCAAGATGTTTTCAGTGGTTCTTAGGACCCATGATTCTTTTTAAAATCTGTTCCAAACTGCCAAATATAAACCATGTGACCCCTCTTTAAGGATTGGGCATTTGAAGGAAACCAATGAGAGAGATAATAGGAACACATACTCTCACAGTGATTCTGATCTTGCTTTCTCTGCTTCTCTTATGCTTCTCTTCCTGTGCTATTAGAATCCACACAGACTCAGAACCCCGAGGTCACCCTGTAAACAGCCATCAGGAGTTAGCTACAGACCAGGACTCCTTTCTGAGGCTTCAGCTGAAACTAGGCCTCATCTCAAATGTAGACCAAGAGGAAATGGGCCCTCGGAAGGCCTACGTCTCCTTGCCCACTGCAAGACATGATGGGCTTCCTCTCTAAATTTTAAGGGGAAAAAAAAAAAAAGCAAGCCAAGACACATCAGTGTTAACAGAAGAACAATAATTAATATTCAGTAAAATTTAAAGCTGACTTACTAGATTTTAATGACAGAATGTTCCCATCTCTTAATAAACTATAGTTACATTCTTTTAAATTTAATTTAAATGAAGTCTGATAATAGTTAAAGCGGCCTTACAGAGCACTCCATACATGCCACGCATGGTTCTTAGTGCACTCGATTATATTAGCAAAATATAAGGCTCACCGTGATCCTATGAGGGAGGTGACGTCAGTATTCCCCCCCTTTTTTTTTCCAGAAAAGGCACAGAGAGATTGAGTAATGTGCAGAAGATCACACAGCTAAAGAGCTGCAGAGTCAGTGTCTGATCCAAGGCCAAGGGATTACAGACTCTGCATCCTTTATCTGTACTGGTTATCTCCCTCGAAGAGGGACCTCCAGGACAGGACTGCAGCTCTGAGACTTCTCTGTAGACCATCTTCAGACTGAGTAGCACAGATTTTAGTCTTTTATTCATCTTGTCTCTCTTCTTCAATATTACATTATTACACAAAATCCTTGAGATATTTTTAAATCAGATAACGATTTCACTCTACTCCCCACTCCACTCTCTTACAAATGTATTTAAAGATACATGACTGAGGATCCATGAGAAAATCTTCAAATACTGTTTGACATCGTTCTTTTGGTTGAACATACTTCGAGAATAATGCTGTTTGTTTTAGGAAAAAATGTAACTATTAATCAGTTTTCGAGACATCCTAAAGCTTCAGGGCATCTATCATTTCAATTTTCAGTAACAAGACTCACAGTTTTTTTTTTAAAGATTTAATTTATTTATTTGACAGAGAGATCACAGGCAGGCAGAGAGGCAGGCAGAGAGAGAGAGAGAGAGAGAGATGGGGAAGCAGGCTCCCTACCTAGCAGAGAGCCCGATGTGGGGCTTGATCCCAAGACCCTGGGAACATGACCTGAGCCGAAGGCAGAGGCTTTAGCCCACTGAGCCACCCAGGTGCCCCAAAACTCACAGTTTTAATGAGTTATTGATTAGGAAAGAAGGTAATATGATCAAGTAAGAGGCACTGAGAAGAGTATTTAGAAATCCCACATTGTTAGTTAAGCAACTCTTTTCAGAGCAGAAGGTATTTCTTAAGTCATAAGTGGAGGAGAGAAAAGAGGAAATTGAATGATTCTTCCTCATTTTTCCTTCTTTCATGACCCAGAAAAAAATATAGGGAGTGGAGAGTCTTGGAAGGAAAGAGCAGATTGGAATCTGGAACTCCCTTTCCAGTGGGAAATGATCAAGGGCCAAAGGAGGAAGGATGCCTGCTGACACTTGTCATTTCCACAGACTTACTGGAGCAAAAGGATCTCTAGCATTGAGAAGGAAAATCGAGTATCTATATTTTTTGGTTGGCTAGAGAAGTCCTGTTTGCTCAAGAATTTTTGAAGTTAGAGCTTGTTTAAAGACAGAAGATTATAGGATGAGCCAAAGGAGACCCAAGGAGAGCAGATTAGGGTGTTAGCTTTTTAGATTTAGTTATCCACCAACTAGAGGAACTGAGAAAGCACAAGGTGGCAAAGACTTTGATAAATGTAAGCTGGCATACATTTTCATCCCAAGACTAAATCAGACTGTGTTGAATCCAGGTCAGTTACATTTGAAAATGTTTTTACTTGTACCTGGGCTATAGTATTCCTTTGAATTCTAATCTATATTTTAGCTATCATCTTACTTCCATTATGAAGAATATTTAACTACTTCATTCAGAGTCAGAAATTTGCATGTATTCACATATGTGGAAACTGGAGAATCAGAGCAATCTTCACTGATTCGAAAGTTCTGTTAGGATGTTGGAGATTTAAGGTGATTTAGTAGTCAACTGTGCTGTCTGATTCCAAGACTGTTTTAGGGTAAGAAGCTACCATAGGGCTGTGGATGTAGCTTTCTTTTTGAATAAGGTACAAATAAGTAAAAAATAAAGAGCACAAAAAAATCAGAAATTTTATTAACAAGGAAAAAGAATTCAATATATTGAAGGAGTGTGAAAAGCAAAAAAAAAAAATGAAATTGAAAGAGAACTTGCTGATCTTTCACTTCCTATTTCAAATTTATTATGCATATTCATATGAATCAGACAGAAGGAGAGATAAAAGCAAAGGGCATGCAAAAGATCAAAGCGATGGCCTAGTAAAAAGCAATAGTAACAAAGAGACCCTTCAACTTAGATTTTAGGTTTCTAATAGAGGGCGTGAATTTTCACCTGAAGACATATAGACAATACTAGGTCAGACCAAACATAATTGCCATTATTCATTTCTTTTCTTCACACACAGGCTATACTGCCAGACCCTCTCATTTTTTCATCTTCAAATATTTCCTGGCATTGACCATACTACAGGTGTTTCATTGCCTCAAATCCTAGGCCATCTGTCTTTGAACATATCAGCTGCTGACAATCCAAAGCCAGGATCCTGTTGGCTTTGAGGAGTTTAGCAGAATTGAGCAGGGAGAGAGCTCTTCAAGAAGAGCCAAAGAGTGGAGGAGAAGAGACAGTGCTGGCAGATGTGCTAGCATAGTTGGGCCCCAGAACCAGCCAGAAGTCTATAGAAATACAGCCCGAAGGCCATTATCAACCTAAGGTTTAGGCCCAATTCCAAATCTTATCATTAACTCTCCCTAAATTCCCTCAGTCCATTAAACTACATGTTCAAAGAATTAGAAAGAATGTAGATCAGCATCAGACATAATGACTTCGTCCCATTCCTACAGCTGATGCCAATTCTAACCACCCATCTGTGTCTCCTTCCCATCCTACATCCACTAGGCATTCATTTATTGAACAAATATTTTTGTGACACTAAATTCTGTGCTTGACAGTAGAGGTGGTTAACAAGGTAGAAAAAGCTCCTGCTTTCATGGAGTTTACATTCTATCTTCTAAAGCAGATATTCAAATACACGGTAAATGACTTGAATAAATGGGTTGTTGAGTAAACAGAAAAATGTATGAATGGGTAGATATGATTTTATGGGGTAAAAATAATTAAGCTAAAATATGGTGTTAACTTTGGTCTTTTCTAACAGTCCAAGTCAACCAACTCATCAATCGGAGAGGAAGAATGATGAATCCACATGTGTGCATGTAGGGGGGTGTGTGCGTGCATGCGTGTGTGTTACATTTCATTCAGAGGAATGGTTGAAATGATAAAATATTTTCTAGCTTTGACACTATTAAATAGCAGTCACCCTGGTGATTTATTTTCAAATCAACATTTTCAAAGGAATGCTGTACAGTATCTAATTCTGCATAATGTTATGTGGTGTTATGCCCAAATAGGTTCCTATGGTGAGATAGGATGGAGAACATCTAGTTATATGAATTTCTTTTTTGGTAGGTCTTAACAGAACGTCTAGCATGACAACATGGCTTATAGTTCTCTAAGAGAACATGTTTGCAAGTTTACTTTAAAATAAATTCATGTTGGAGTGCCTGGGTGGCTCAGTCAGTTGGGCATCTGCCTCCGGCTCAGGTCATGATCCCAGAGTCCTGGGATCAAGCCCTGCATCAGGCTCTTTGCTCAATGAGCCTGCTTCTCCCTCTTCCTCTGCCCCTCCACCTTGCTCATGCTGTCTCTCTTCCTCTCTCACTCTCTCTCTCTTTCCCTCAAATACATAAATAAAATCCTTTTTTTTTTTTTAAAGAAGGAAGTTCATGTTTGAGGACACTGTATAAAGTATACTTTGCTTAATATGGATGGATTGAGTAAGTATAATGCATACTGTGTGCTTTTCCTGGATCCCCCTTCAGAGCCAATGCACTCATCCGCAGCTGCTGACAATATCAGTCGCTGAATTCTCACTGTTGTGCTGTTCACCAGACATTGCCCTCAGCATCAAGGAACTGCCCACAAGATGTTGACCTGTGGCCCATTACTGGCTGGGGACCCAATATAAAGGCTCATCACTCTTGTTTCAATGTGAGACAAATCTTAAGAACCATCGGACCTACTCTCTATAGGATCATCTAAGAACTCAGCTGCATCTACAAGCAGACCAGCTTGTCTCTCTGTCTCATTCCAACTTCCTCATTTCCTACTTCCTTCCAAGTAGCCCTCTCCCAAAGCATGCCCCAGTGAAATTTCTCTATACAATTCTCTATCGTGGAGAAATTTCACCGGAACAAAGTTCCTCTTTAGTGGAACTGGAACTTTTGATTCATAGATTGCTGAGTCTTGATTGATGTTCCAAGTATACAAGAACTGCCTCATTGTGGATACCTCTTTTTCTGAAAGTCCTTCCTAAATTTTTTAGTCTATACAATTCACTCAAGAGATAACCATGTACACCAAGTGCCATCATTTCTAACATGGCATTGAACTTTCATCTAAAGTCAAAATCAAGTCTTTTTTTTTTCTTTTTTCTATATTTTTTTCTTTTTCTTTAAACATATAATGTATTATTAGCCCCAGGGGTACAGGTTTTTGAATCGCCGGGTTTACACACTTCACAGCACTCACCATAGCACATCAAAATCAAGTCTTTTATCTGCTGAAGTCACCAGTAGCAGAGCTCGATGTCAGGCCCATTTGTCTAACTTCAATGTCAAGCCTCTTTTTGCTGTGTTTTACCCTAAAATTAGTAACAAATTTATAAATAGAGAGGGAAAGCAAATGCCATTCTCTTAATTACAACAAATGGCATTTTGTTGAAATATACCAGCACACACACACACACATACACACACACAATTATGTTTAACAGCCGAAGGGAGCCTAGAATTACCCTGGTCAACCCTCTCAGTTTTAGAGCAGAAAAAATGGAGGTCCAGAGTGAAAGAATTATTTGCCTAAAGTCCCACAAATAATCCTGGAACTCAGTCAGATCTCAGACTTCCAAAACCAAATTTAAAATAATTCAGTCTCAGGGCGCCTGGGTGGCTCAGCGGGTTAAGCCTCTGCCTTCAGCTCCGGTCATGATCTCAGGGTCCTGGGATGGAGCCCCGCATCAGGCTCTCTGCTCAGCAGGGAGCCTGCTTCCCCCTCTCTCTCTGCCTGCCTCTCTGCCTACTTGTGATCTCTGTCTGTCAGATAAATAAAATCTTTAAAAAAATTTTTAAAAATAAAATAAAATAATTCAGTCTGTCATTCAGGTTTACAGTGGGGGACAGGAAAAGTGATTATTAGCTTTACGTGTGAAGTTACAATAGAATTGTTTTAGATAGCCAGATGTCTCATTTGATTTCCAAAAATTTGATTCCATACTTCTTGTTCAGAGACATAGCATAAGCATAAAAGCTAAGAATACGTGTACACTGGGCTGTATGAAAAACTACCTTTTATTCTTAGCTCACACCAGTGAGCATTATGAGCTAATAAATCATCAGTAAGAGCTTCCATCAACCTTACAGCAGTTTAATCTATGATTTTAAGAAATATTAAATAACGGAATGTGGACTGAAACAAAACAAACACACAGATTGTCATCGCTTTGACAATTGCATCAGAAAATGATTTTATAAACATATTTTTCTGTGCTCATCTTTTTATAGATTCAATCAGCACTACCTTCACAGAAATCATGCACAGAGATGCCATGGCAACCACCACATTCTGCACAGACACACACACGAAATCAACATGCCTAAATAACTGTAACTCACACCCACTTAAGTCCAGTAGATTTGACTTCCAGATATAAAAATAGCAAGAATCATTCTTTTTTGACAACTATAGGCCAGCCCTGTTATTAATGGTTTAGGTGATGTTAACAATATGATAGCAGAGAGTGCAAAAGCAAAACCCCAAAGGGAGGAATAAGCAGTACAACACAAATCTGGAGCCATCCACCATCAACTGATTCTTTTAGGTTCTTATTATAAGTGAATCTCACCTCAGTCCTGTGCTGCTAAAGGAGGACTTTATTGGCAATAAAACAGAATTGGCAGAACATGGGGTCAGTGGTTTTCTACCAAAAAAGTAAATGACTGCATCAAACTTTCAATCTTTTCCTCCATTTAAAATAATACAGTTTTGAAAACCAATTTCAAGAGACAAATGTCTTGATTTGAGTAATTGTTCAAGAGTCATGTTCCCAGTGTAATCTCGGTTTTCTTTCTTGAGCACCTGAGAAACATGGATGAGGATACTTATCTCCAAGTAATGTCAGTCATTTAAATAGAGTGGAGAGTTCTAGACACTACTATGATAGGGACAAAGGATGCCAGGGAAAAAAACAAAAACAAAAACAAATAAACAAACAAAAAAACCACAACTAACCTAAGCTAAACTAAATAAATAAATAAGGAAGGAAGGGGGGAAAAAAAAAGAAATAAAAAGACACAATGGCTTGTGGTAGCATTTTGGCAACTTTTACAGTCCTGAGTGATTATAATAAGATTATCCCCTGATGTTGAAAATGCTGTTTCTGGGGCACCTGAGTGGCTCAGTCAGTTGATCGTCTGCCTTCAGCTCAGATCATGATCCCAGGGTCCTGGGATTGAGCCCCCCATTGGGCTCCCTGCTCACTGATGCTTTAATGGAGAGTAGTTTGTTTTTGACACCAGTAATCTGTTCTAATTATATCTGCATTTAATATTGTTCAGGGTGAGTGGATGTAGTGTGCATGAAAGATAGTCTACAACACTAGTCGGTAATCCATTTCTGGTCATTCTAACAACTTACTTCCAGTCTTGTTGAAGCTGAATCTATGGCCAAACTGGGGAGTTTGGTGCCCACATTGTATAGAGCATTTGAGCATCTCTCCCCACCATCCTGCCACAGACATGAAGACACCTAACAAGGCATGACATCACTTACACAATTATCTTTTCTGAATGTCACAGTATCTTCTGTGAGGCTAACTGATGTAGACTCAAGTATTTTCATTTTATAAAAGAGGCAACTAAGATACAAAAATACAGAAAGTTCTTAAAGCTAATTAAGACTAGAGCAGGGCCTTAATTTTGGTCTTCTGATTAAAAAATGGCTTTTTAAAAAAAATACAAAATTTGATAATAGAATAAGATTATCTATTTTAATGGAGAATTATATGTTTCTTACAAATAAATTCTTTAATGTGTCATGCTTTAATTTCTTACCTGTAGTTTGACAGAGAGGCATCATAAAAAGTCTAAATAACATCCCATTTTACAATCCTTTGTAAAGAAAGAAATGTGAAGTCAGAGATGAATGCCAAGTACCACAAGTTCATTCATACATTTTGATGAGCTAAACAAAAAAAAAAAGAAAGAAAGAAAAATATTGGAAGTTTCCATGCAAGACTTTATTTGTAAAGGAAAATTATGCTAATAAAGAACTCAGTTCATCTTTTCATTGGAGAAACTTGATGGAGAGCAACTTAACCAAATGATCATAGTTAATGTCACCAGTAATGAAACAAACTGATACTAGATACCTCCTTATGGGCTATTCTAAGGACACAACTTCTTCTGTGACATTCTGTCCAAAAATATGAAACTTGAATTTGAACATGAGGAAAGAGCACCCAACCCACACTACAAAATAACTGGTGGGTACTGTTATAGCAAAGAAAAAAAGAAAGAAAGAAAGAAAAAGAAAAAAAAAGTTCATGACACTTTTAAAGAAGTAAGGCAGACTCTATTGGGTCCCTTTATTCAAGATTTTCAGAGAGATGGAGAGGGATTCAGTTCTCAGTACTACAGGGACAAGTGGGACTTTTATGCCAAAGAGCAGGGCAGGAGTCTGTAGATGGAACACTACTAGGAGGAAACATCAGAGGTAAGAAAGGATTCTGGGTATAATGACTTCAAAGGGTTCTTGCTGAAGACAAGGCAGAAATATTAGATATCACCTGGAGAATGGTGGGGGGAGGAAGAACCTGATGATATATAGAGGGTGACCAGATATTGAAGGTAAGGGGTTCTGGTTAAACTGACTTCGTAAGGTTCTCACTCAAATTGGATTTCATAAGGAAGTACACAGATGGTACCAGGAGAAGGTTCAGGAGCCTGACTCAGGTTTGGTCAAGCAAAAAATTTTTGTCAGTACTCTTCTAATGGGTCAATGTTATGAAAGAAAAAAAAAGAGATTTAGGAATTGTTCTCAATTTTTATTTTTTTTAAGATTTTATTTATTTATTTGACAGACAGAGATCACAAGTATGCAGAGAGGCAGGCAAAGAGAGAGGAGGAAGCAGGCTCCCTGCCTGCTGATGTGGGGCTCGATCCCAGGACCCTGGGACCATGACCCCAGCCGAAGGCAGAGGCTCAACTCACTGAGCCACCTAGGCGGCCCTGTTCTCAATTCTTAAAAGAGTTAGGAACTGTTCCAGGTTAAAGAAACATGACAGTTAAATGCAAGAAGAGATTGGATTGGCTCATGGACCAGGAAGAAAAAGACATTAATAGGACAATTTGAATTTAATAAGGTTTCTAGATTAGATTGTAGTGTGTATCCATGTTAATTTCCTGATTTTTACAAATGCCCTCTATTATGTAAGATGTTAACATTTGGTGAAACTAGATGAAAGATATATGAAAATTCATTTTTCAGCATCTGAAGTTATCTCAAAATGAATAGCTAAAAAATTAGAATTTAAAAATTTGTTAAGGTAGATCTCATATAAGTGTTCTTACCAAATTATTTTTTATTTCAAAGATAAATCAACTTAGTGCTAAAGGGATCTGATAAATTAATTACATGTTAAAGCTGTAAGAAGTAGTATGACTTGTCCAAGGTTGTACAAACCTTGAATGTTAGTCTCCAAACATGGGCATTCTCTCTTTCATACCGCATCCTACCTCATCTTGATTTTCTAAATACCTGAGGCTAGGTACATAAGCCAGTTCTTCATACTTCATGTCTTTTTCAGAGACAAGGGAGGATGGGGTTAACTTACATTAACCTTGTAGATGAGAGTTCAACACCTTGCCCTGTATGAAACGGAATAAAGGAAACTTGAATTGAGTTGGGAGTTCTGAAGAGGGAGCTCTCATTCAGACCCTAATAGTAAGAAATGTACCTAACATTTTCCAACAGGAATAAGTCTACTACTATCTCAGCAGGAAGAAGATTTTCTCTTCATCTAGCAACAGCCCAGCCAATGAGAAACTGCCACAACTCAGCCAATGAGAAATCCTCACCATCTTTGCCTCTCACTTTCCTCCAATGGGCTTTCACCCAAAGCAACATCTCCCAATTTTCTCTATAAAGTAATGTTACTCTCCTTTTTCTCCGAAATTGCCTGTGGTTTTGTCACAGCTTACATATCCATTGCACTTCCTCTTTCATTTCCAAATAAACCCATTTTGCTGGCAAAATAACTGCCTGTTTTATTTTCAAGATTGACACCTGGAAAGCAAATATTAATACCAGTTTACAATTAGGATCTACTTGGGAAGAAGACCCTAAGTAGTGGTTATGTGTGATGACTTATTGATCAGAGAACACAAAACACAGTTCAAAAAAAAAAAATCCAAGAACAATTAAAATTCATGGTGTAAATTGCAAATACATAGAGTAAATGAGGCAATTATAAGGGTAAAATAGTAATCCTGGGCTGTGGCTTCAATCAGTGGTCTTTAAACATTCTTTTTTGGCCCTTTTTTTGTTGTTGTTTTTCCATAAAAAAGATTCATGAAAAATTTGTACATCTATAAACTGACATCTAAAATTTCATCTTTAATTTATAACTAATTGCAAAAGGATAATTTCTGGCATATTACAAATAATGTCTTTTCAAGATTTATTTATTTATTTTAGAGAGAGAGTGAAAACATGAGCAGGATGAACAGAAGGAGAGGGAGAGAGAATCTCAAGCAGACTCCACACTGAGTAGGGAGCCTGATGTGAGGTTCAATCTCATGACTACAAGATCAGGACCTGAGCCAAAACCAAGAGTCAGATGCTTAACTGAATGTGAAGCCCCATAATGTCACTTTTTAATTAACCCGTCAGATTACTCTGTAAAATCTATTCAAAGTCATCTAAACACAACAGCAAGTTGAGAAAGACAGTCATTCATTTGATAAATAAAAGCACACTCTTCTTTTGCATTCAAAAATTTCACATCATTCTTTATTCCCTTTAAACTCACAATTCCATTCCAACTCCCCCACAGAATTTCATCCTAAAAAAAGATATTTTGTGATTGGAAGTCTTTAATGATCACTGAGTCATACTTCAGTACAACAAAAATATGTATGCAAATTGAAGGGTAAATTATTTTTTAAACATCCAATGACCATAAAGCTTGAAATATTAAAAATCCTTTTTGTATTGAGTTATGATTATAAATATTTTTGTTCTTATTTAAAAAGCATAAATAATTATTAACACAAGAAATAAAATATTATTAGTAATAATTTCTTAATTAAATGGATGGGTCTGAGGCTTTTTCCCTATATGGTTTTTACATCCAACAATGATTACTACAAATTATCATTACTGTAAATATCATTATATTAATAAGACAAGGTTCAGTACTAATTCCATCTCTAGGTTATATCTTCTATATAGATTTAAGTACAGGAAAAAAAATTGTTCATTTAAACAAATGGATGGAAATGTAATAAGTTTGATTTCTTCAACTCTGTCCACGTATTTGCTAAAAAGTTCATGTAGAAATTGTATCAAAAATTATTTTTGATGATCTATCAGACAATTCATCAATTAGGTACTCCTGCAATACTGTTGAGTTGCAAACATCTGGCTTGCAAAAAAAAAAAATTTTTTTTTTTTTTTACCCAGGCTTTAAAGTCATTCCTTTCTCAACAATGTCACCAATTTTCCATTTGTCTTTTTCTTTTGGTGTAGAGTCAGGTTTCCACTGGCAATGCACTATAGGGAGAGTCTAAAGGGTTGAGAATAAGTTTTTTGTTTTGTTTTGTTTCTTGGTTTGTTTGGTTTTTTTTTTTTTTTAAGGTAAGGAAAGGCATGTCACGAGAAGGAAGTAGGATTCCACAGATTCCTCAAAACCAGGCTCATTCTCTCCCAGATCAATTTTTGGGAAAATAGAAATTACAATTGGAAATTGAGAACCTACAATGTGATTCTCTTAAAACTATCCATTTTCTCAGGTACTTCTCTGAAGAAAATGTATATCCCAGGAATATGCATACCCCTGGGTCATCTTAGATTATTCCAAGCACACACATTATTCTAAATGCAAGGAATTCCCATCAAGAAATTGCATAGAATTTAAGCCACATAGAAGAGGATTTTGATAATACTTCTCCTCAAATTGTGGGAATAGTTCCCAAAGTATATTTAAAGGAAACACAGTCTTCTGAATTTTTTCATACACGGTAACTTTAAATGGTTGATCACATTTGGAAAACATTGTACTATATGTTCCCTTGAGAAGGATTATAATCCATATTAACATACACTAGGCCTGAAAAGTCCTACAGTAAAGAAAGAATACAGCTTATTTTAATTCAAATTTCAACAGATATATTTGCCCATGTATGTCTCTTAGTTTGTATCTTTCTGAACAGACTTTCTGAATTGCTGAGTTGTGATTTGATTGAATGTAGGGTTTGCATGTCGTATTTCTCTTAATGAAATCCATTGACAGTGGCCATGTCCCTGGTAGATGTTTAATAAATATTTGTAATCTGATTTCCTGATTCATATACAAGGGAAATTAGGTTGACAAAAGAAGAAAACCAAACAGAAATTGATTAGCAGGAATTGTGTCATAAAGCAAGCCTTTAAACAAAACCCTTCTAATTTATCGCATAGAAGCAGGTGTAATATTGTAAACAAGAACCAAAGCTTTCACCTGAGAAGTCACCTCCAGCTTACACTGCTGCCTCCTCCAGGGAGCCTGGCTCAAGTGGGGGGCGGGGGGTGTGCTGCACACCATGGAGGGACTCTCAGTGGGCAGCCACTGCTACAAGATCACAGAGGATTAGGTCTCCAGACAGCAATGACAGACACATAATCCTGTCATCACAAACATTCTTTGGAAGATCCTCGGGGGGGGGGGGGGGACAGTCATTGCTTTTTATCTTCATACAATGTGAATCTAAGTGTAGAGCTGACTCTTCTTTGGCAGTCTCGGCAGTAGGGAGATAGCAGAGGTAACATGCTCCATAAATAACTAGGTCAGTCATGGTACAGCAAAAAGATTGCTGGATTGGGAACCAAAAAAGACAGGCATCTCTGTCTTTTCCTTTTAACAGCTGGGTAAGCTTGAGTATTCCCTCAACTGCTCTGAGCCCCCATTTCTCCGTCTATCAAGACCTTATCAACTTAAACATATCTGTGGATCATATGACCCCTTCATCCTAACTGTGGAAAGAAAAAACATCTTTTAAAAAGAGGTCAAAATTTCATGCCTTCTAAGCAAGTAGATAACATCCCAGTAAATACCTGCTTTAATTGATTTAGTTGGTTAACTAGTTCTGACATCTGCCTTGAGAACACTACTTTTAAGTAAACAGTCAGAACCCTTCTGGGGAAAACACCAATTCTATTCCTTTAATATAAAAAGATGATAAGGACCCTGGAGAGTGGTTATCCTGCATTAGAGAAACAAGGTCAAGTTTTACAGTGTTTGACAGGCTATTATATCACTGAAGAAAAAGTGCCTCATATTGCAGTGTTCCCTATCCTAAATTATTGTAGCCAAGCAGAAAGATGTTAGGGATTAAGAAAAATCACGTTTTTAAAAAATTTAGGTATAAGATTGAATATATTTTTATTACTGATATCAAAAATCTTACACCGCTGGAAGAAAGGATTTTAGTAATAGCCGTAAGGAACAATTACATAATAAAAATTAATAGAGAAAAGTATTCCCTTAGTTCTCAATGCATAAAGAATAAGTTTAATTAACACAGTAAATGTTCTTCTCTCCAACCTCTCTCTAGCAGGGATGACAAGAGAAAGAAGACAGAATTAGGTCAATCCCACTTGATGGCAGGACTCTTAACAAGTGACAAAACAAGCTGATTTTACAGAGGAAGGAAGTATGATTTTTCTGTGGCTGTTCACAATTTTTTATGACTTTCTATTGTGATATTACCTAATCGCCTCTCAAGGCCTGAAGTTCTTTTTGTGTCATATTTGTGAATTGTAAATCAAGGACTAACAACTTGAGGGTTTCATTTTTTAATATACGTTTGCATCAAGTCAAATGCTCTCACATGATGTTTTCCAAGGAAAAAGTTGTGCCTCTGTTGTGTTTTTATTTTTCACACTATCTCAGATCATTTCAAAGCAGTATCCCAAGCCCCACTTAATGCTGTTCTGTATATAACATTGAAATTCCACAGCCTAATATTCAATAACCAACACAGAATAAATTATCAGTTAGAAGACCCAAGTTGTCCAGAACACTCAGCTCACCTGAATTCTCTTGCACATGGCCTGGATGGCATGGATGAGAAAGAATTCACAATTACCTGGCAGACCGTCAGCTGCAAATGGGATGCTCCCCAAGGATTCCCAAGTCCTCATTCAAAGGGAAATACCAGAAGGGTCTTTCTACTGTGTGGTTCTTAAAGCCTCTCCAAATCTTCACCCAAATGAGAATAGAGCTTCATAATGATATGAATTGAATTCAGCTGGAAAAATGACATTGTCACCTGGCCAACCATATCATCATGTGTCCACCATGAGTTAATGCCACTTATATCAAGAGTACCAAGAATCCGATGCCATATTGTTGTAGTGTTTTGCTGAACCATGTTAAATGTTGTTGGAGGGCTGAAGTGCTGAAATTCCAATAATGTAGCCAAAGCAAAATGTGTAAAAGCAAAGATTTGCCAGTGCTTATTTAGCACAACTTCTGGGAGAACATGCACTGATTCTATTTTACTATAGTTTTATAAGCAAATTATTTTTATGTTTTCTATTTTAAGGATTTGATATACTTCCCACTTAACATAGTTCAAAATTTAGGCTATAGGTTCAGGTGACCTAGATCCTATCTTAATGTCATCTCCATCATTTATAGAGTGTATGATATCAGGAAAGTGGCTGGACTTCTCTACCTCAATTTCTTTTCACCTAAAAAATGCAGATAATAAAACTGTTATGGTCTCCTTAATATTGTTATAAGGACAATGTAAGATCATGCATAAAAAAGACATACATATACCTGTAGCTTAATCAGCTCTTTGAAACTGTGGAGCCTCTCTTCATCCCTTGGTCTCCTCCATCTTTGGTCACCTCCCTCCTGCTTGTTCTGTCCTACGCAGGCTGGACCTAACTGTTAATTACCTTGTTAACACAGTCAATGACCTTATTTTATGATTATCCACCCGGTAAATTCCTAACATTGGGTCAATGTTAAAATCCATCCAATTTCTTGGCTTCTAAGACTCTGTAGCTAAACATTGAGGAAAACCACACAGTCATGCACGGGGATGCTACCACATAATATTGTCTCAAACTTCATCTGAAACTTCAAATATGCTCAACAGGACTTCATTTTATCATCAGCCAACCCTTATCTTCTTCAGCAACTATATCAAATCATCTTCTGGTTCTTCATGGTCCTGCTCAGTATTACCTTCTTCAAGGAACTTTCTGCCCTCTCCTTAAGGTGCTTTAAAAGTTTGTTCCCATCATAGCTAGCACATATTTGGTCATGATGTATGACTCATTGATAATATTACATCGATACTATTTGTCTCAAGAATTGATGAGTAAACATTGTGTGCACTCACCTAGGCCTATTGCATCATCATAATCTGTTCAAGGGTCTCTTATCTTTTTTAAAAATTTTTATTTATTTGAGAGAGAGTGCATGAGTCAGGGGAGGGCAGGAGAGAATCTCAAGCAGATTCTGCCTCCAGTGTGGAGCCAGACACAGGGCTTGATTTTATGAGATCAAGATTCGAATATTCAACTGATTGAGCCACTTAGATGCTCCCATGGTCTACTGTCTCATTGGAACTCTCCATCCCCTGGACCACAAAGTTCTTAAGTCAGGATTATATCTTACCCATTCTCATATCTCTACCACTGACTCTGTGGTCCATACTAGAAGCTAAATCATTTTTCCTAACTGAATTAATCAATAAGATGAAATTGATAATATTGAAATATTAAGTTCACTCATTCAGCAATGATTTGATAAGTGCCTCTTACGCATCTCTACTATGCTAGGTCCTAGAAATACAAAGATTAAGAGAACTAGTTCTCTTCCCTCAGGACTATGCTGACAAACCAGACAGGAGAAACACAAACATGCGTTTGTGAGAGGATACCATAACCACTCTGAGGAAAGCATGTACAAAGTACTGCAGGCACAGAGGACAAATCCCCACAAGTGTTGGAATTGGCTAAAGAGGCTTCTCAGTGAAGCAATGTTCAAGCTCCTGCTTCAAGTAGCTCCCTTTTTGCTGTTACATGTTCACTGAGCAAATTTCCTAGTCCTCGTTTACTTCTCTGAATTAACTGACTCAATCAGCAGTGCTCATTGTTTAGTCAAAGGTCACCAGTTAGTCAAGGAAACAGAACAGGCCCTGTCCTGGGTTGAGTCCTTAGTCTAGAGGAGGACAAAGCACGCTGATGGACAGTCCTATGAAAATTGCAGGCAATCTAAGAGAATTCCCAAAGTAAAATGAAGGTCTATTATCAGAAAAGGGAGAATGGATGCTGGGAATGCAAAGGAATCAAAAAATGGATGAATTCTCCAATGGACATGATTGGCTTGGTTCTCAAGGCAGCTATGTTTCCTAATGTATATTTTTCAATGTGCTTTCGGGTTGTATCCATTTGGAATCTTTCAACTGTAAGTAAGAGAAACCTGATGCATAGTGGCTTCAACAAATAGAGGTGTGTTTTTCTCACTAATAAGAATTCTGGAAGGACCAGTCCAGGATTGATGATGTAACCACTTGAATCTGATTGCAGTGATTACAACATGTGGCCCCAGAGCTGCTGATTGTTACTGGTCCATGATGATGTTATGGACCAACTTATGTCCTCCCAATATTCATATATCAAAGCTCTAACTCCTGGGATACCTGGGTGTCTGGTGGTTAAGCATCTGCCTTTGGCTCAAGTCATGATCCCAGGGTCCTGGGATCGAGTCCCATGTTAGGCTCCTTGCTCAGCAGGGGGTCTGCTTCTCCTTCTGCCTGCCTTTCCCTGCTTGTGCTCTCTCTCACACACACAAATAAATTTTAAAAAATCATAAAAAAAAAGAAAAGCTCTAACTCCTAATGTAACTATATTTGAAGATAGAGCCTTTGAAAAGGTAATTAAAGTTAAATGAAGTCTTAAAAGTGGGGCCTTAATTTAATAGGACTATGTTCTTTACAAGGGGAAGAGACACCAGAGATACACAAAGAGAAAAGCTCACGTGAGAACACAGAGATAAAGTGGCCATCTGCAAGCCAAACAGAGAGGTCTCAGGAGAAACCCAATTCACTGGAACCTTGATCTGGGATTTCTGCCCTCCAAGGCTGTGAGAAAATAAATTTCTGTTATTTAAGCCACCCTGTCTGTGGTATTTGGTCATGACAGCTCTAGCAAACAAATATAGATGAGATAAGCATAGAAAATCAGAATATGCACTTGGAGTCTTGGTTAATAATTTGATAGAACTATTTTACACCTACTGAATCAAATGATAAAATATTTGAACTTATATTTTATATGTCTTTTTCACTTTGTTTTTCTATTTTTTTTATTTTGTTGTATTTTAATAAGTCTATAAGAGACTAGAAATAGTTGTTGTTTTTTTTAAGTGATCTTAACCACACATAGGTTGAGAGACACCGCTGTAAAGAACCTAGGCTCTCTATTTCTTTTGGCTTTTGTTTTTAGATGAGCAACCTCATGGTCACAAGATAGCTGCTATACCTCTAAGCATCATGTCCTCATTCCAAACAAGCAATAGGAAAGAAAGATAAGGAATGAAAGGCAATAGGGGTACCTGTTGAATCTGTTCCTGTTATCAAAAAAGCAAAAACTTCCTGGAAAACCTGTGCTAGATGTTTCTGCTCATATCTATTAGTCAGAAGTGTGACAATGGCTACGCTTTCTGGAAGACAGGCTAAGGAGAAGGGTGGCTGTTGAGTCAGCTAACCAACAATGAATGCCAAACCAGTTTTACACCAATCTCTTAAGAGCTTATTTAGTGTAAATTAGTATCCTAGATCCCACTCCATTTTAGATGTATGATAGTCAACCAGCAAGCAAGCAAGATCACACTAACCTAAGGTAATTCCACCAAGATAATATTCAACTGGGAGGCTACGCCTGTAACAATCTGATATACTTCTTTTTCAATTCACTAAACCAACATTGATTTAGTCTGATATATTTATGTCATATACATACAAATATCTGTATATATGTACACTATGTGTGTGTGTGAGTTCTTTCACATAAAATGCCTCATTTAATATAGGTGACAGTTCTTGGCTGTATCAGGAGGAAATCCCATGAAAATAAATACATTTCATTCACTGATTAAAAGAACCAACTCCAGACTTGCCTGGGTGGCTCAGTCAGTTAAGCATCTGCCTTCAGCTCAGTTCATGATCCTGGTGTCCTGGGATCAGTCCTGCATCAGGATCCTTGCTCAGTGAGGAGCCTGCTTCTCTCTCTGCCTGCTTCTCCTCCTGCTTGTGCTCTCTCTGTCTCTGACAAATAAACAAAATCTTTTAAAAAATTAAATAAAGAAAAAAAAAGAAAGGAAGAAAAGAACCAACTCCTAAGAATCATCCTGTTTAAGGGGCTTTACATTAATTGAGATTCTTCAGTAACTAGACATCTTGTTTAGCACTTTCTATCTTTAAAGCTTTTGGTCTGGCATCACATTTTATACTGTTATTGGCTTTATTTGATAGATGAGAAAACAGACACAGAATATTCAATAACTAAACCAACATTAGGCATCCACAGAGCCAGTACTACCATCCATGTCTCCTGAATTATATGCCTCACTGTCTCTCAACTTTTCCTAATGGGACCAATCTCCAGAATCCAAAATGTGGCCCGCTGATGTCCCAAAGAAACTCTCCATTCCACTTCTATTGATACCTCTGTCCTGCTCACCAAAAAGTAGTTGCTTCTCACTAGAATATTCAAATGCTGAACTCTTTTTTTTTTTTTTTTTTGAGACAGAAAGAGTTCATGAATGCATGAGCAGGTGGAATGTAGGGGGAATAGGGGCAGAAGGAGAGTGAGAGGGAGAATCTTAAGCCAGCTCCACGCTCAGTGGGGGGCTTGCTCTCATGACCCTGAGATCAATACCTGAGCTGAAATCAAGAGTCGGACCCTCAACCAACTGAGACACCCAGGCACCTCAAATGCTTAATTATCTTTTATTTTTCACTCAGGTTAAGTACTATTCAGTTTGCACTTTCTTTCTTTCACTCATTCCATAAATAGGGACACAATCAAAAGCAAGACAGACATGGAATTTTACTAGGAAACCAATATTTTCCCCAATGATGAATGAAACTCAATTGTAAAAATGATTACAAAAAAGTTCAGAGTGCTTTTTGCCTAAGGTAAGCTCTCTCTCTTTCTTGATATTTTATGCTCTTTTACCAGCTATTATGTCACCTTCCTCTGCCACCAAGTACAATAATAAAAAGTCATCTCTCAGAATGTGAATGAGACCATACATGAAGCCAATAAAGAGAAAAAGTGAAAATGCTTCTATTTCAGAATCTCCCTTCCAGCGACTCTGACCCTAAAGACATTACCTGGTAGCCTTCCTCTTCGCAAAACCATGCATTAAAGTGTATGACACCAAAGTGGTAGATTTTCTTGACTCCTTTTTAAATGGACTCAGTGACATTTTAGATGATGCAATACTCCCATAACTTAACAGTTTGCCTCATGGATCTTTTGAATACTATCCTAACATCAAGTATCCAACCCATTACGCCAGTAACTGCTATGATTATTAAACATAATTGAGATGTGCTCAGTTTTCCTCCTTCAGACATCTGTATATGAAAAGGAGACAAAATAAGTAAGATTTATTATGATACATTGGAATATAATCCATGGTGCAAATCAGAGAAAATAAAACATGTATCAGACACTGCTGTGTAAGAGAAAGAATTCTGAAAAGCACATTTTCTTCCTGCCTGAACAACTGTCTCAGCTGTGCATCCATAGTTGAATCACTTAATCTGTTTGGGCCTCAATTTTCTCATATATTTACTGCTTAGGTTGAACTTTACGATCTGTAAATTCCCTTAAACTTTATGGTTTATGAAAGAAGGTAGAAGTTGGAAGCCATTGATTCAATTCAGACATATATTTGTGTGCTTTTATTTGTTTTTGGCTCCAAACACTGTAAAATGGCTGCAAATATTTAAAAATTGGAAGATTTCTGTCAACAATATAGGTTTCCAATTTTTTGTGGATAAAAAAAGATTCCAAATATCCAGCAGCACTAGACTCCTGTTTCTGATGCTCAGCTCCTTCAGATGGGACCCACGCTTTCCAGGTCATTGGAGTTCTCATGGCTCCATATTGCTTCATGACTTAGGTTATGGGTCTTTCCTCTTCTGTCATTTGGTTTTACAGCCCCAAACTATAAGGCCTTTATACTTCCAGTTCCTTCCACATAGAATAACACACCTCCAGATATTTACCTAATCCTACTTTATTTTCATATTCACAATTATCAGTACCCAGAAATGCATTTCATTTGTTTGCACATATTTTGTTATTTTTCCCTCTACTGTTAGAAAGATGAGACTTTGTCTTGTTCACCAGGGTACGTGCAGCACATAAAATAATGTCTGGTATATGGTAGTTGTCAAATAACTGTCTATCCATTGATTTGTTGTTAACTATAAATCCCTGTCCTTTTGGAATCCATATTCATCTGTCTGCCAAGCAAAGACTTTCAGGAATCATTTTATTAAGGGAAAACTCAAAATACAATCCATCACTATGAATATATTTAAAAATAAATGGTGTTGCCTTGCTCTAAATTATTGAACACATGACCATTGGAGAACAATTAGAAAATTTAAGAAACCCATTCAACTGAGATACTGATTTCAAATGTCAGTGAGTTTCCATTCCAGGATTTTTTTTCCCAAGAATTGCACATTTATACTACATGTTTATACTTTTTTACATACACTTGAAGAGAACCCAGTCTCTCTTCTCCTGCAGCAACTCATGCAACAAGAAAATTTCCCAAACCTCCATTTTCTCAAAAAAAAACACTGAAGGGAAATAGTTCTTGCCATTTCTCTGCACACACTTATGCCTCTCATGAAAAGAGAAGGATTCATCTGATTGCTGTGATAATGAGAGCCTGATATTCATTGTTTCATGTTTCTCCATGGGACAGGATTCATGTACTTATAAGCTGTGACGGAGAAACAAGCCCTTGCCCTTGGTTCTTAGATTGAACAGTGTCCCAGACAGCATGGTCAAACACTGTGGTCTAAGTTAGGAGTTGTTCTACACACTCATTTATCCCCAACTAAATCTCAAAGTCTAGAGTTGAAGGAGGTTTTGGGGGCCCCCCAGAAGTTCACTCCATTAATAAGGAAATACTGTACTTTACATCTCATCTGGTTACTGTGTCTATTTCTCTATAGGTCCTGAATGTAGAAGAAAGAATGGTGAGTTTTGTATTCTACAAAACCTACCAATGCTAAATATTCAGTTCTGTAGCCTGATTTTCCTGTTGAAACTTCTTTCATTATTTTTTGGATGCAGCCACCATATTTGAGATATTTCACTTATGACAGGTTGGTCACTTCATCCGTGAAAATTTGCTCCCACACTTAGCAGCAGGTGTTGGACTCCTGCTTTCTGAGAAATGCCATCTTGATAGTTCAGTAGCTGCAGTAATACTGGGTAGAAAGAGGATGTGTTATTCTTTGCTTTCTCCCTCAGTCCACCAACATATATGGCTTCTTACGACTTTATCCATGTGAAGACTAACAGTCTCTTACAAATTAAGTTTGAACGCATCCCCAGTGGCTATGTAATGACTTAGTGTTTTTATTCCAATTTTTAGTTAATCTCCCTGCAGTTATAATCTCACTACTGTTAAATTTAGTTTTACTTCTGCTTAAGGATGTGTTTGCAATTTAGACCTGAAGCACAAACATTACTGATTTATTGATTTTATTGATTCAGCTCTTCCTCCCAAACATTGTGGCTTAAACTAAAACAATCTGAGAATGAGAAACATGACTTAATCTTTCATGGTCTCAGACTGCCTCATAGAAGCCAATGGGTGTCTTCTTCCCAATTGTTGTAGGAAACAAATGATTAGAACAAAAATCAGAAACAAAGCATGTATGCTCTTATCTAGGTTATGTTCTCTTGGTTTGTTCCATAGTACCTTGTATTTTCTCAGTGTGACCCTTCATTACACTTCATTATCATCCTTGTTGATTACCTTTCTTCTTTATTGGACCATAAATTTTATGAAGGCAGGGAGTTTGTCTGTTTTGCTTAAGCCCTATTTCCCACTGCTATAGTACCTGCCATTTTAAAAATGGCTTAAAAAATATCTGTTGAATGAATGAATGAATGCTAGGTGGAAGGAAACAGGATTTACCACAAAACAACAAAAACAGATGAATCAAGCTCCAGAAACGAGTCAGGACAAGACTAGAAAGATTGGCCTGATATCTTCTCTGAGCCTCCATCTTCCTAATGGCTCCATCTCCCATTTTGCTAGCCCCCACAAGTGGGGACAAGAAAGGGATGATTGAAACTAGAACAGATACATGCTACTTGCAGTTAGGTATAGGAAAGGAAGTGAAAATCAATTTATTTTTTTAAAAGAGCAAAAGCATTAAATGAATAAAAAGATCTAATAATATTTTTGACAAAACTAAGAAAATCTAATAAATAGTAAATTTAAAAAATCTAATATAATAAAAGAAAAGCCCAAAGCAGAAAACGAGGGAAGAGAAATAAGCCAAACCACTGATGCAGGTATTTTTTTCTTAATTGTTAAGCACAAAAATATTGTCCTGTGCTAATGAAATTAACTATACAATAAAATGAATGACTTTCTATATTTGTCAGAAGGAACAGGAGAGGGCAAAAACCAATAAAACTCATGAAGCAGGAAACCTTAATAGATTAATAATTATGGAACACATTCACAGAAGTTGTTAGAGATTTTCTTCCAAAAGCATTTATAAGTTTTTATGAGTTTCCAAATATTCAGGGAATGGCATATCAATAATGTATAAATTATTTCAGATCATGAATACAGTGGGAAAATTCCATATTGATTTTTGTAAAGACAGTACAATGCTGATATGAAAAACTGACAATTAAAGATCAATTTTGCTTATGAATACTTCTGACAAAATTATAAATGAAATACTAACAAATGAAAATACATAATAATATGTACTCAAAAAGAGTTCATCTGAGGAATTTGAATCAAACTGGGATAAAATCACATCACTAGATGCCAAAAAGACTTTTTAAAAAAAATTCATCATGTAGCTATGATTTTTTAAAAAACCTCTTTGTCAACAATTTTCAAAGGCTTTTTACTGTGATAAAAAGTACCTATCCTAAATGCTGAATCACTAAATAAATTGCCATTCAATAGGGAATAAGTTAAATATTATGTCATATAAACAATACACATTCATAATCTCTAATACTACTTAATGTTAAGTTTAGAAGGTTTTTTTTGTTTTTTTTAAAGATTTTATTTATTTATTTGACAGAGAGAGATCACAAGCAGGCAGAGAGGCAGGCAGAGAGAGAGGGGGAAGGACTCCCCGCTGAGCTGAGAGCCTGATGTGGGGCTCGATCCCAGGACCCTGAGATCATGACCTGAGCCGAAGGCAGAGGCTTTAACCCACTGAGCCACCCATGCGCCCCAGTTTAGAAGTTTTTTTTGTTTTTGTTTTTTAAGATTTTATTTATTTATTAGTTAGAGAGAGAGAGAGCGAGCACAGTCAGAGAGAGAGGCAGGCAGGGCCAGAGGGAGAAGCAGGCTCCCTGCTGAGCAAGGAGCCCGATGTGGGACTCCATCCCAGGACGCTGGGATCGTGACCTGAGCCGAAGGCAGCTGTTTAGAAGTTTTAACACTGCATTGAGGTGTGAAAATTTTAAATTATATAATTTAAAAGGAGGGAACAAAATTATCATTATTTTCAGATATTACTTTAAAAAATAATCAACTTAAGTGTCACAGAAATATGGAAATTTGTTTCCAGTGACATGGTCAGATCATAATGAATATACAAAATCTGATGGCTCCAGTCCCATCAAAATGACAAATATTAAAGACGGACTATACCAAGTGTCACCAAAACTGTGAAGCAACTCAAATTTTTATGAATTGCTAATAGGAATGTAAAATGGCACAAACACTTGGGAAATAATTTGGCAAGTTCTTAAAAGTCAGACTGATACTACCAAATAATTCATGTCTCCTGTTCCTATATATTTAACCAAGAAAACATGAGTACATGTTCATACAAGTCCTTCCACATGAATGTTCATAGCAGCATTATTCATAATAGTAAAAAATGAGAGACAAAAAGTCCATCAACAAGTGAATGAAAAACATGTGGTATAACCATACAGAACATCAGTCAGTTATGAAGAGGAATGGATTTTTAATAAATGCAACAACATAGATGAATCTCAAAATCATTATGATGAGGAAAAGGAGCCAGACAGAAAAGAGTAGATCCTGAGTGATTCTATTTTTATAAAAATCTAGATATGCAAATGAACATATAGTGAAAGAAAGCAGATTAGTGGCTGTGTGAGGCAGGAGTCAGGAATGGGATGGCTTACAAACAGGCAAGAGCAATTTTGGGGGGGATGATGGCAATATTCGGTGTCTTGTTTTTGAGTAGTTTCATGAGTATAATACACCTGTCAAAACTCAACCTATACATTTTAAACAAATCTGTATATATATACACACACCATATGCTTGGTGATACATGGAGGCAAGAATGTACAAGACCATATTCCTTTCCTACAAGATGAATGCAGTCTAGATGAAGAGGTAAGACTTCATTGGACTATGAAATAGCAAGAGTAGCTTTAAAATAGAGCTAGTGGAATCAGTCCCAAAACATTATGGGCCATGATCTTTAGACAGAAAACGTCAGACAACTGTATAAGCCAGTATCATACATGGTAAGTGACAGAGTGTTCACATCCATGTTAGGGAAAAATCACTTTAGGTAGGAAAATCAGAGATGTGTTGTATCAGGGAATGATGTTTTCTTTTCCTTGCAGGAAAGATAGAATTAAAAGAGGCAGAAGACAATGGGAGGACATTCCTAGAAAATAGAAATGCCTTTGGCAAAAGGCTTGGTGTGAAGGACCAAGAAACATCTTGGGGAAAATGCAAATGATATCGTTTGAGTACAGTGGAAGGTTTTGTTAGAGTTCTTATGGAAAATGTGGCATTAAAAAAAATGTGCCATAAAATATAGGTTAGAACCAGAAGAGCTTTAAATGACAGAATGAATAATTTTAACTTTATCCTTTAGGTAATAAAGAGCCAGTGTTGATTTTTAATCACGGAAATGACTTGGCAAAATTCGTGTTTAAGAAGATGAACGTGGTGTCTGTGAATTGAGAACAGGAAATAGAACATAGAAGATTAAACAACATATTGAACAAAAATTATAGGCAATATGGGTTCAGCATATATATACATATATATATATATACACACACATACTGAATATATATATACACACATATATTATAAATTTTATGTAATATATACATAATTCTAAGTCACAAGGAAATGAGCAATAAAATATGTAAAAGATTTTCCTGTTCAATGCCCAATATAGTGCCTGGACCATAGTAGATACTCAATAAATATATGAATAATTCATTCACAATGTAAAGGTATATTAATGTCCAAAAGATAATTGCAGACTTTCTTCAGCCAGAGATATTAAAGCATCCTTTATAAATCCTCTAAGTGTATATAAAACATTTCTCTTCAAAGATAAAATTGGGAGTATTAAGGATCACTGAAAACTGGTGAGTTACCTAGGTAACCCATTAAGCAAAATACATGAGAATTGAGTTCTAATTAAAAGTACTTCCTTTACTGCCTGCTTTTTGAAAAGAAGCATCAGACACAGCTTCAAAGCTTCCATTTAACAAGCAGATAAAAAAGAATAGATGTCTTGATGCTGATATATCTAAATATCTACCTATAATTTCAGTCACCTTTGAGTCTTTGGTTATTTGTAGAATCATCTTCCAACAATGGCCAAATGAGTTCTAAGAACTCAGGACTAAGAACTCAGGTGAGAGCCATACAACTGCAGTCATTTGACTATTTTAGACGAAGAAAGGATTTTCAGATTTTCTGAATGACCCAGATAATTAAATTTTTAAAAAAAGTCTGCACTCACCTGCACCATCTACTAAAATGTTTAGATAATGGCTAACATTTGCCACTCTATGTATATTTGATGTTCAGAGTGACTACTTAAGAAGATACTTCCTTGAAAGATGGCCTCATTAGCCAATCACCAAAACATCAGGATGATCGTTAGAAAATGTCAATTAATCATCTGATGTGTTGCTTGATTTACAGTAAATCTGGCTGATACTGTTGCTTTCACTTGGCGTCTTGTAGACAACGGTCATTATAGGGTGAGATACCAAAGAGGACAATGTCTTCTGGATGTTGAAGCTTCTAGTTGAAAGGAGGATGTTTCTCTAGACCCTGAGAAGTAAGGTTGACTGACTTGATGTTTTCCTTCATTGAAATTCTTTGTGTTGATAAGGACTAGGGTGTTAACCTTTTTTGATTTTTGAAAACCACAGCTATTCAACTATGACTCTTTTATCAAAGTCCAGAAAGTCAGCCCCATGTGTGTCTGTGTGTGGTTCTTTCTATAGAAATAAGCACATGGTAGTGACAGATGCAATGTTATCTTATCATGGGCTACTTTGGCTCTTCCTGTAAGACAGAATCTATTGAGGGTTTGGGGGTTGCAACCTGTTTTGCAACTAATTGAGAGATAGACAAAGCAACAGTCAGGCAGACAGAGATTGGAAGTAGGAATTATTACTTTTATCAGAGCTCAAGTTGCTATTGAAAACTAGCAGGGCATAGAGAGGCTTTATTGGCTTGCTAAAAGGAATACACCCTAGATGTAAACGTACTCACGTACTTGCCCTTCAAGAGCAGAACTGAAAACTCAACCCCACTCACAAGGGTGGGCTTCTAAACCTAAAATTGCTGGATGGGTAAGACTAGATGAGGAAGGCTACGTCCCTTCTGCCAACGGGCAGTTCCCAAAACAGAAGAGGGCTAACTTGTGCTCAATATTTTCCTCCCTAACTCACCAGTCATAGGGGCCCCTCCTGGGACTTGGAGAAGGACAGTGAGGGTCTGAGGGTCAGGGCAGGATGTCAGGAGTGTTACCCTAATCCGGGGCCCCTTCAAATGGGAACATGACTGAGAGAGGAAAGTTCTACCGTATTCCAACAGAGGGTAGCATTCACGCCTCAACTATTTCATATCCAGTACAAAAAGCAGTGCCCTAATTAACAAGTATGTGTTGATCAGTTTAAAGGGTAAGGACATCCAAAGAGAGAAACCAGTTTTTAGAGTCAGGCTTGCCTCCTGCTTCTGAACCTCTCTGTAACACCCTCAGGCAAGTAATTGAACCTCTTTGTGATTTTATCAACTGTAAAATCCAGATGGTAAATAGTTGGCAGGAGTCTCTGGAAGGTGAACTCTCCAGTAGCTTATCCCAATCCTGGCAGGGGCAGAGAGGCATCCAAATCTCCCAACTACCTTCCTTTTCTTTCCCCCTAATAAAACCTGCTCTTGGGGCAGGGGGGCGGGGGGAATCTGGTACAGGCATCGTTCAGGTTCCCAGCATGAGTTTTCCTCTCCCTGGGCCATTTTTACTATTGAAGCCTTTTCCCTTAGTATAATAAGAAACTAATTCAGTCAATTGTGGTTGCAGAGCCGAAAAGAGGGGTTTAGGAAGAGAACTACCATTCTGGAAATCAGAGCCGGTCTGGATTATTCTAAACTCATTACTTTCTGTACCACCTCCAACCCTCATACCTTTGTATCATCCTAATCCTTTTTTTTTTCCCCGGAGAACTGTCACAAGAGTGTCTGTCCCTTAAATGGCAAGGGGGATATGAAGCATAATGAAGAGCAGAAAAAGAAATAAGAAAGATCCGTGTCCTGATTGCCTTGCCACTAAAAACAAATGAAATGGGAATCAAGATCTGTGACTCCGCGCTGCAGCGTCTAGAGAATTAAAACCTACCGTGATTGTTTTTAATTGTCCCTTAATGGCACATGGAATTACAAGACATTAAATCACTTTAGAGCAGTGCCAGCGGAATTACTTTATCTAAGTAAAGTCACCTTTAGTTTGTGAAGTTGGCCATTAAGCCGCATAAATGCTAGAAGAGGCCACAATTATTTGCTTTGTCAGAAGCATTCTGAAAGATATTCCTGAGGTGTGATACCCCACTCGCAGCCAGATGTCATCAGAGAAATGAATGACTAAGACAAGTGCCCCTTTGCCCGAAGTACATGGTCTGTATCAACCTCACCACAAGGAAATCATCGCAAGAGAAATTGGCCAATGCAAAAGGGACACAGAGGCCTAGGTAGGAGCACTTTGTAACGTGGAAAAAACACAGCCTTTGGAAACAGGCAAGGCTGAATTTAAATCCCATTTTGTTTCTTTGCTGAGAGACCCTGAGCAAATACTCTTTCCATTAAGTAGAACTAATAGCACTGACATAGTTCATGGCTTCCTTAGAGATCGAATGAATTACTTCCTGGGAGGCAGGGTAGCAGAGGAGGCAAGTGGCAAGGTTTCAGAGCTAGAGAGCCTGGGTTTGAATTTTGTTTGTAGGACAACTAGCAGTGTAACCTCACTTACTGTGTCCCTTCATTTTCTCATTCATAAATAAGACTCTTTATACTACCTACTCTATGGAGCTGTTATGAGAATTAAATTAGCTAACACACACGTTAAGTGCAGGGCACATAAGGAGGACTTCATAACCATCTGTTACATAGCATGCCTGCCACTGGGATCTTGGACTCCTTCTTACATTCCTGGTTAATCACACTTCCCCAGGCAAAGGTTTCTTAGGAGTTTACATGATTTGAAGAATTCTGTAAACTTTTCCTCCAAAACCATTTCCTTAAATCTAAATCTAAAACAAACTCTTTAATAATGAGTTCGTTTGAAGGTATGGCTCTCTCCCATTACAAAAAAATAATCATTGTCTAGAGAGATTACATTACCATATTATTCTTACATTATGTTTAGACATTATCAACTTCTTATATGTTAATTCCATCAATAGAGTTTCAACTGCTTGAAAAGTCTGGGAATTGAGGTAAGACCTTTGGGCAGGTGAGTTTTGAGACAATAAAAAGAAACAGAAGCATGGATTTGTTTAGGCTGAATATGACAAGGAAGTAGAGGAACCCATGCTCTATCATGGGCAACTGAAGAGGTCTCAAATATTTGTGGAATGGGGGACAGAAATTAAAATTCTTAAATTAAAAGATTTAAATTAAAAAGATTTTAAAAATCTTTAAAAAGATTTAAATTTAAAAGATTTGAATTAAAAAGCTTTTGTTTATTTATTTATTTGAGAGAATGAGTGGGAGAAAGGGTAGAGGGAGAAGCAGACTCCCCACAGAGCAGGAAGCTTGATGTGGGACTCTGTCCCAGACCTGGGTTCATGACCTGAACTGGAAGCAGATGCTTAACCAACTGAGCCACCCAGGTGCCCCCAGAAACTGAAATTCACACTTTTCTCCAGTTTGCCTGATCTGTCATGTCAACCCCACATCTAAAAGAACTTGGGTTACATTAGAAAGATTTAAATTCTGTTTATTTAAAAATGATCTGATACATTTCATCTGTAACATTTATTTACAGTCTTCTATGAAATGCCTTGCAAGAGATGATAACCAAAAATAAAATGAGATGAAGGGAATTAAAAAATTCTCAATGGTCAAGCATAAACTAATGAAATAAAGCAAGATTTTCTAAACGATAATGTCATCCTAACATATAGATAATGAAGTTTAAGGGTAGCTGTTTTAGATGGAGTCACAGGGAATTAAGAATCATGTTGTTTCAGAATAATGGCTAATCTTTAAACTCACCATGTTTAAAAGAAAATTGGGGAATGCGTCTACCACCAGCTCTTGCTCTTTTTTAGGAAGCCAATGCACCTGAGGCCCTCATCCTCCTTGGAGAGGATGTCTGAGCTTTTGCAGCATTTCAGCAGAGAGCAGTATGGACCAATAGCTACTTTTGTTAAGAATGAATAATATGTCTATATATGTGTGCATGTGTATACATGCAAGCTCCTGTGTGTGTGTGTGTGTGTGTGTGTGTGTGTGTGTTTTCATATATATCCCTTTCTCGTTTTATTTTCAGGGAGAATCTAAGGTAAGTTTTACTTTTATCCCCATGTTACATGGGGGGGAATAGAGATTTAGAAATAATTAAGCTAAGATCACAAAGTTAATAAAAATAACTAATGTTGATTAAAAGCTTACTAGGTCCAGACACTCTTCTAAACACTTTACATGTACTAATTCTTTTAGTCCTATGAGGTACTATTATTCCTAGTTTAAGATAAAGAAAATTAAGGCAAAGAAAAATTAAGCTTGCTCGAGTTCCCATAGACAGTAAATGGATGAGAAGGAAGTACAAACCAGGCATTCTGGCCCCCATGCCATCACCTTTCACCACCATGTTACGCTGTCACTTTGCTAACACATACTAAAGCAATTCACAATCCATTTTCTCCCACTTGAAACATACTTCCTCCTTTTCTTATGGTTTGATTAATTTTAGATTCTATTCTTGTATAAGAACATTAGTTCAGTCAACAGCCTCTTCCACAGTCAAAGCATTGACCAAGAGCAGTTTGCATGGGATTCCAACACATTCGGTTAAAAACATGGAAAGAGGCTGGGTGATGGACATTGGGGAAGGTATGTGCTATGGAGAGTGCTGTGAATTGTGTAAGACTGATAAATCAGACCTGTACCTGTGAGGCAAATAATACATTATATGTCAATTAAAAAAATACAGAAAGAGAACTCAACACTTTGAGTACTTTTGCCTGATTAGGAATTATCAGCTTCATTTTTTTTTTCCTGAGGTGACTAATTATTCAACATAATTTTTCAAATGACTGTGTTGGTGCTGACTTACCTCAACTTTACTTGAGACCATGAACACAGCTGTTGCCTGTAGACAATAGTCTCTTTGGGTCAGTCAACTGGAGTTTGTGATTACTCCATCCCTAAATAATCTACTCCATGTATATCACTGAAAGTGACATTACAACAAATCTGTCAGTTCAAACAATAGCAGTAGGAAAAAAAAATGCATACCTACCTGGAGGGTTTTGTGTTTCTCAAGTAATCTCTTTTCTTAATTAATCTTAAGTGCTATCTGGTATTAATTAAATTTTCATAGAAGAAAAGATAGATAGTATATGATTGATTAGATATATGGAGTCACACAATGAAAGCCAAGTCAAATAAAGCTAATAATACTAGCTCATGTTTATTGAGTATTTATTCTAGGTCAGGAACTGAACAGGTAAGCACTTTAAAGACATTATCTTGTTAAATTTTATCTCATCAACCCTAAAAAGCAGGTACTGTTTAGATATTTGCTTGATAGGCATGGGAAACCCAGGCTCAGAGGAATTAAATTACTTCCCCAAAATGAGATACCTGGTGGGACCAGAACCTAAAGCAGTTGTGCTTTGCTTCAGACTGGAAGCTCTTAGATTTACTTTTTGCAGTCTTTTTAATTATTTGCAGTATGATCATGGGGGATATTCCATAACCTATATTCTGCTTCAAGATGACTCAGTGTAATTCTCTGATTGAGAATCAATTATGATAATTATAAATCTGTTACTTTCTGCAAGAAGCCAAGGAGCAGAATCATAAAGTAATGGGTGATACCGAAGTGAGTGCTGCCAAGGGAGGGCAACATGATGTTTTACATGTATTACTCATGCTCTTCCCTCACCCTCCTGTCCACATGTTAAACACGTATTTAACTTTATTTTAAGATTTTATTTATTTATCTGACAGAGAGATAAAGAACACAAGTAGTTAAAGCAGCAGACAGAGGGAGAGGGAGAAGCAGGCTCTCTGCTGAGTAGGGACTTGATCCCAGGACCCTGGGATCATGACCTGAGCTGAAGACAACCAACTGAGCCACCCAGGTGCCCCAAACATGTATTTAACTTTTAAGATTAAGTTCAAAATAATCAACAACCTCTCTGATGTTTGTCTTAACCCCTCTTTTTTCCTTTTAGCAGAAATGGTCCAATTTCTATTGTAAATCCATGCATGCTTATATTATGAACACCATCTATACAGGCCAATTTTGGCACCAATAACTCTTACACTTCTTTTTTTTTTATTTAAATTCAACTAACATACAGTGTATTATTAGTTTCAGAGGTAGCATTCAGTGACTCATCAGTTGCATATCACACCCAGTTCTCATTACATCATGGGCCGTTAATGCCCATCACCCAGTTATCCCATCCCCCCACCAACCTCCTACCAGCAACCCTCACTTTGTTTCCTATTGTTAAGAGTCTCTTATCATTTGTCTCCTTCTCTGATTTTGTCTTATTTTTTTTCCTCCCTTCCTTTCCCTATGATCTTCTGTTTTATTTCTTAAATCCCACATATGAGTTAGATCATATGATAATCGCCTTTCTATGATTGACTTATTTTGCTTTATTACACTTCCTCGTGTTCTTATCTACCCCAGTGTCCAGACAGCATATTCGCAGAGGAAAGTTACATGTCTTATTCTTCTGTACATCTCCAGAACTTAGAACAATAATAACCATACATTAGCAACTTCTAACTCTTTGGTGAATCAATCTATCAATAAACTTTTGAGAGAGAATAAACTATAATAATGACATGCAGTTCCTCTGGCTCTCAAGGAGTGAATTCAGTGTGCTGCAAATACCTACTAATCTGACAATCATGGTGTGTGAAAAGCAAAAGATAACACTTCTTGGTTTTTTTTTTATTGAATTTTTAAAATCAACTTCTTCTTACTCCATAAAGAAAGTATATTTATTATTGAGAATTTAGAGATATAAATAGGCAAGAAAGATGATATGTTAGGTTCCATTCCAGCCAGAGAGAATTGTCAGGAACATTTTTATGTGTGCCTTATAGAGCTTTTTTGTGCAAACATATTTCTCCCTTATTCAACAGGCGTAATTTTCCAAAATCTAGGAACCTGGATTTTGCATGTGAGTTGGGTTTGATATGAGATTTGGAAGGTGAAAGAAAATTAAGTGATGTACTAGTGGCACCTGGAGAGACTAGGTTTTCTTTCAAATATAATGGCAAGAAGTGTTTGATTCTTAGGTCAATATGGCAGAGGTTCTTTTTTCTTTTAATTTAATTTTATTGGGGCACCTGGGTGGCTCAGTGGGTTAAAGCCTCTGCATTTGACTTGGGTGTCGATCCCAGGGTCCTGGGATCGAGCCCCACATTGGGCTTTCTGCTCAGTGGGGAGCCTGCTTCCTCCCCTCTTTCTACCAGCTTTTTTGCCTACTTGTGATCTCTGTCTCTCAGAAAATAAATAAAATCTTTAAAAAAATAAAAATTAAAAAATAAAAATAAATTTATTTTATTTTTTCAGTGTTCCAAAATTCATTGTTTATGCACCATATCCAGTGCTCTATGCTCCTTAATACTCACCACCAGACTCATCCAACCCCTCACTTCCCTACCCTCCAAAGCCCTCAGTTTGTTTCTCACAGTCCACAGTCTCTCATGGTTTGTCTCCTCCTCCGATTTCCCACAACTCACTTCTCTCCATCTCCCAATGTCTCCGTGTTCTTCCTTATGCTCCACAAGTAAGTGAAACCATATGATAATTGGCTATCTCTGCTTGACTTATTTTACTTAGCATAATCTCTTCCAGATAATCTGGAATTATTCTCTGCCAGATATCTGGAATAATTCCAGATTATCTGGATATCTCTGCCAGATAACGGCAGAGTTTCTTGTGTCTAGTCCATGACAATACAGGTGTAGACTGAAGTCAGTGGCAGTACTGAGATTCCCACTAGAACAATCTGTTGCATTATGGAGGTTTCCACAATGTATTTTTTTCTGGTAATGAATCATTTGTCTGTATTTTGTTCCTTACATTCTCCAGTGCCGCTTCCACAGAAAAAATAATTCTGAAGCTACATATTTGTAATAGAATAACTTGTAAAAAAAAATCCTATTTGCTTCAATTACTGAGAGTGAAATATAAGATTTTTTTTTAAAGATTTTATTTATTTATTTGACAGACAGATCACACGTAGGCAGAGAGGCAGGCAGAGAGAGAGAGAGAGAGAGAGGAGAAGGCAGGCTCTCTGCCCAGCAGAGACCCCGATGCGGGGCTCGATCCCAGGACCCTGGGATCATGACCTGAGCCGAAGGCAGAGGCTTTAACCACTGAGCCACCCAGGTGCCCCGAAATATAAGATTTTTAAGTAAATATCCTGACAAGTAAGATAACTATGGAAAGAGGTGTTTGCAGGCAAGACACTCAAAGAAATAGGGATCTCACTTGGTACCGACCTGAGGTTGTTGGCAGTGACCAACCACTGTCATTAGAGAATGCAACACTAGTCACTTGCTACACACAGTGACAAAACAGTGACTTGGAATTATCTGTGGTTTCCCGGACAGCAGTGGCTACTAGGGATAAGGTTTTGGCAGAAGGGATACTGAGAAACACCATCATGAAGTCTAAGGAATAGGCTAGTTACTTCTAACTGCGTGGGATAACTTTAACAATTAAATCACAAACTCGCAGTTTTTCACTCTTAAGACGCAGGCAGGAAACTAAGGAGTTTTTATAACTATGCTAATCTACATCACTTCTTACCACTGCTAGCTGGTAGAGCCCAAAATCGGACCAAAATTTGACCAGGCAGATTATTAAAATGCAACGTAAGTTAAATTCTTAGCCTTGTCTAGGTCTGTTATATGAGAACCTGGGTACTGACTAGGAGAGAATGAGACTTTAAAAAGGAAGAGGAACATCTGAACCTCCTTAGCTAGCAGAAGCGTCCCCTAATGGAGCTGATTCTTGTAATTAATTCTTGTCCCAAATCTACCAACTCTCTTTGCCTCTTAGACTAAAACCAGAGGCAGGTTCCAGCATTCCCAGGAAGATAAATGTAAGAGGCACTGTCACTGAATGGACTGCCTTATTCTGGTGAAAATGATGAGATCTCATGGTGGCACCTAGCCACCAGAGACAAGATGGCACAGTGTACAATAATTTGCAGAGGACTAGAATGAAGAAGATGATAGCTTGGCCCGAAAAGATCTTTGACTGATACAGTGTGTTTTATCAAGGGAATAGTATCCCTTTTAGTTGTGCACAGATGGTCTCATCATTAGCAGTAACCCACTAATTCTAGTTCATCTATATGACCCAAAAAAAACAAACACAAACAAATAAAAAATACCCAAAACTCTAGTATGCTAAATAGATGATTAAGTCTTCTCATCTAATTCCCATACCTTAGTTCATACACAGTGGTCTAAATTATGACAATATATCCTCTCCAAAATTGAAAGAAAAACTGCTGTATTTCACACTTACTAACCACTAAAAAAATCCAATATCTAGTAGTCTTTTGATTTTGGAAACATCACACATATCAGCTGGATCTACTGCTCCCACTTACTGAATTACTAATATAGACCAGGTTTAAGAGGGACTTGAGAATTCCAATTCAAGCTGTTCTGCCCTCTCATGCTTATTACAAAGTAGATCCAATGTTACCCAAAATGTCTGTGGCTGATGAGGATGCTCTATGGAGCCTAAAACCAGCCTCAGAAAGAGAATCACAGCAGGTTTGGGAGCTGATCCATCCCCCATTTAAGCAGGTAACTATTCTTTTAAAAAGTAGTTCTTGGCTTTTTACTGGACCTCAATAGAGACCAAACACGTAACCATAGAAGAGCACTTACCTGTGTATCATGAAAGAAACTACAGTCAGGTGTTCCCAGCAGCATCCGTGATCTAGTGAGGCTGTACCTACAAGATCAAATACAAGCAGATCCTTGGAGGTACAAGTACTTTGCATAATTGGCTCTCACTACCAATGTGCTTCCCCCTAACACATTATCATGTATTGGTCATCTACATCTTTGTCCTCATAAATTCTCAATGACTCACTGACTAAGGGGAAAAAATTATTTGCAGAGGATTCTGCATAATATGCTGAGGTGGGAGCAGAATACTATGATACTGTAGCCTCATTTGATTGAGGCCCTGAAGGACAGTTATGTAAGAAATTCTTCTAGTTGCATGGTCCCTTGTGCATGGAAGAGATTAAGACTTGAGATGAGTCTCTCTATCAATTCATGGATAATGGCTAAATGAATTGGCTAACAGCAG
Source organism: Taxidea taxus jeffersonii (assembly GCA_003697995.1). Classification (NCBI taxonomy): domain Eukaryota; kingdom Metazoa; phylum Chordata; class Mammalia; order Carnivora; family Mustelidae; genus Taxidea; species Taxidea taxus. The sequence goes on along the minus strand of RCUC01160652.1, from coordinate 1,517 downwards.
AGTATTAGAAAAAAAAACCCACGAGATTTTACACTTGATAACAAGACTTGTGAAAGAAATATATGGATACACCACTCTTAATGAGTTCAGAGTGTAAGAGTACACGTGGCCATATAAATGTTTACCACAGAGTCCCCATGGTGGGAGAGAAAGAGAACAGAGGAGACTTACTGATAAGGTTAAAAAAATGATCTCTTCTGGGTTGCCTGGACGGCTTAGTCACGTAAGCCACCAACTCTTGATTTCAGCTCAAGTAATGATATTAGGGTCCTGGGATTGAGACCCGAGTTGGGCTCCTTGCTCAGCAGGGAGTCTGCGTCAGGATTCTCTCCTTCCCTCTGCCCCTCCCCCTGCTCTCTCTCTCTCTCTCTTTCTCTCAAATAATTAAATAAATCTTTTTTTTTTTTTTAAGTCTCTTCCATGGATGTTATTTAACCTGTTTCCTGAGCCATGGCAACTTTAGCAAATTGCTCTAATATCATGAACAAAAACTGGCCAAGGTGGCAAGAACATAAACTGTTCATGTGTAAAGCATGAACTTCCCTCACCACATCTGGCCTGGCCATTAAAAGAGCAAAGTTTCACTCTTGTCAATAGCTATATCAATTTCTAGACTTGGGTGATGACCCCGCTCACTACCTGGTAGTAGACTGAGAGCATGGGGAATGTAGACTGGTTTTTCCTTAGTCACCCTTCTGTGAGCAATACCTTTAGATTCACTAAGAAAGAGTAAACCATAAAGAACAGCCTATGAAAGACTTAGGTAAGTACGAGCTTTGAAATGTCACCTTGCAAAGCTGAGGAAATGAGTGTGCTTTGGACAAGCGATCAATACATCATGCTGTTTCTCTCATAGTCAAAACCAGAGGCTGAGAGTAGGCAAAGCAGCTTGCACTCTTTCACTTATGGACCTACTTACCAAAAAAAAAATTATGGTCTTTAGGACTCCAGGCTCTGCTAATTATAGGTCTGAGTGCCTAAGAGAATAATTCCTCCACTGCACTTAAAGTTAAAACTGTCATACGGTCATTTGGAGATCCTTGGGTTGCTGGATGGACAGGGTTTTTAACCATAATCACCAATGGAAAGTTGCTACTCTATAAGGAGGACAAAGAGGAGCATTCTAGATCACTGGGGATCATTCTGAGTACCTTCTAGTGTTTCCAAGCTCACTATAAAGTGTTAATGTAAGACTAAGATAACACTATAGGAAATTCCATCAAAGACCTAACTACCCCAGAACAGCAACTTTGTTTATTCTACCAGGTAAAAAAACAAAACAAAACAAAACAAAAAACCAAACAACTAAAGTGTTTTTGAAGAAAAATGAAACACAAAATACATAGTAGAGGAAGAGAATTATAAATACCAGTGGCCTCATGACCAACTGCAGAACTGAGTTTCATGTTGGCTGTGTATTTTGGGATTATATTAGCGATGGTTGGATTTATTACTTAGTCCATAGGTTATAAAATACTGAGGCAGGACTGCAATTCAGCTAAGGTACAAAAAAAAAA